>JAFVLL020040625.1:47656-132902 GCA_021397915.2 Tor tambroides
TAGATATATAGATATAGATATATATATATATATAGATATATATATATAGATAGAAAAAATGTGACCCCGGACCACAAAACCAGTCATAAGGGTCAGTTTTTCGAAATTGAGATTTATACATCATCTGAAAGCTGAATAAATATTGATGTATGCTTTTTAGGATAGGACAACATTTGGCCGAGATACAACTATTTGAAAATCTGGAATCTAAGGGTGCAAAAAATCTAAATATTGAGAAAATCGCCTTTAAAGTTGTCCAAATGAAGTTCTTATCAATGCATATTACTAATCAAAAATGAAGTTTTGATATATTTACAGTAGGAAATTTACAAAATATCTTCATGGAACATGATCTTTACTTAATAACCTAATGATTTTTGGCATAAAAGAAAAATAAATAATTTTGACCCACACAATGTATTTTTGGCTATTGCTACAAATATACCTGTGGTACTTAAGACTGGTTTTGTAGTCACAAATGTATAGTATATTATCTTCATTTTTACACTGCATTGTATATTATTGTACAGTTTGGTTAAATAAAATATTCTATATTAATACAAACCAAAAAAACAAAAAAAAAAACAAACCTGACAAAAAAACAAACCAAAAACCAAACCAAAACAATCAAAACAGAAAAACAAACAAATAAATGAAAACAAACAAACCAACTAAACAAAACAAAAAACAAAACTCACCATCTGGGACTGTTGCTGGTAGCCGTCAGCCACCGCTTCAATATTGTGTAAACCAGGGGCCAAAAGGGCGTGGAAATATCCTCCCTCACTGGTGAAGACTCGAACACCACCATTTAATACTATTATTGCGCCCACGATGGGCTTACCGTTCTTATCCTTGACCACTCCACGAACCCCTTTGTGCACCTAGAACAGAAGAACCAGCTTCAGCAAAGAAAGAGTTGAGATGCAGTGGAGGGTGATGAACAGAGAGGGAGCGAAGAGGACAACAGACTGACCTCAACCAGCATGCTCAGAAGAGACTTCCTGTTCTCAGCCCAAAGCGTGGGCAGCATTTCAGCTGGTGGGAACAGGCAGCAGCTGGTGTAGACAGTGATCTCGGGACAGTGACCAAAGTCCACACTGAAGTCCTACAACATGGAGAGAAAGCAATCAGAAAGAAATTATTAGGAGGAATAAAGATTTTATAAATTAGTGTGAACTACTTGGTCATGACCAAAAATTGGCTTTAGGTCTGTTGTGATTATAAAAAAAACAAAAACAAAAAAACAACATGCTGCATGCATACAAATTTACAGTCAAATGTTTTTATATATATATATTTTAATGTTCTGACATCCAAAGCTGTGTGTCCAATCAAACTTTATGGTATTTTTGCATAAATTAGTCTGTCACTTGGGAGAAGCTAGCTAAATTAGGGCAAAAAAACAACACGGTCAGATTTCAAGATATGTGCTTATTTTTAAAATCCGAACAAAACTACACTACCCTCCAAAAGCGTGGGGTCAGTAAGATTTTTATTTATTTTTTTTAAGAAATAAATGCTTTTTTTTCAGCAAGGATGCATTAAATTGTTCAAAGTGAAAATAAAGACATTTATAAGGTAACAAATGTAAAATGTTTCTATTTCAAATAAATGCTGTTCTTTTGAACATTCTATTCATCAAAGAATTCTAAAAAAATTATCATTGTTTCCACAAAAATATTAAGCAGCACAACCATTTTCAACATTGATAATAATTGATAATGTTCTATCAGAATGATTTCTGAAGGATCATGTGACACTGAAGACTGGAATAATGACTGTTAAAAATACCTAAAAAAGATCCATCACAGAAATAAATTACATTTTAAAATATATTAAAATGGAAAACAGCTATTTTAAATTGTAATAATATATCACAATATTACTGTTATTTTTTTTAATCAAATAAATGCAGTTTTATGTAACAGACTTCTGTAACTTAACCCCAAACTTTTCAAAAGTAGAGCGTGCAAAATAGTTAGTATGTAATTTACCTTCATGCTGCCCATGTGACTGTGCCATTCTGCTGCTCGAAGGACACCATTAGGGATGGTGCCCACTGGAGGGAGACAGAAAGAAAAATAGAAACAATTTATAACATCAACCTAAAAATGATTCCTCTACCTATAAATTTAACAGAGCAGAAGTTGTTTGATTTAAAAATGGTTACTGAACATGCTGATCATTTTCTTGTTACTGCAAAGATAAACTGTTGTTTTGAAAACTTAAAGTATGAATGAAAGAAATCAGCATACTCTGGCTGTTTGGACATCCAGTATCACCCGAGTGCATTTTGGGATGATGGTTGGCATACACAGTAGCCAAATATCTCAGCGTATCGGCATTTTCAACTGAAATTGAGAAGCAAGGAACAAAACAGAAACGAATCAGGACACCGATACAATAAATGTGTATTTTCCTAAAGCAGAGGATGAGTCAAAAATGTACCAGATTGCACTGGTTTGTCATATGGGTAGGTGACCAAAACGGAGCCTCCATCCAGAGCCACAGAGAGAGTGAAGCCTCTTTCCTGTATCAGATCCATAACAGCACGTGTCTCTGGCTGAGGTTCTGCTGCACGCTGAGATGCATTACCTACAGAAGGACACATGGTCAGCATCATGTAGACGAAGCAATGGAATGCTGCCATTGACACACATATTAGTAAAACATGAGGTATTATTTGAACTCAATCCCACCGAAGAAGTCATTGTCAAGGTCCTTGCCGTGCACATTGGTCATGCCAGCAGTGGAGGTGCAGTCTTTCTCTTTCGCTAGCTCACGCCCATCTGGGTTGATGCTGGGCAGGATAACAATTCTGGTCTCATTGATGAGCTAAAGACAGGAGAGACAGACCATGTGAGGAACATTTTTGAGGTTTCTGACTACATTTCAGAGAGATTAATGTTCATGTACAATTCAAACTGAATTCAGGCCACCAATGCTGTTGATTTACACCAAAAATGACACTGACTTGTAGTTTGTAAAAGAAAAAAAAAAAGGAAATCTACATAAAAATGGGACTTACAATGAATGTCTATGAGATATGTATTTTTTTATTAATATTTGTTGATCATATTTGATACATCAGGCTTTTGCGTTCTGGCTCATCTAGTACAATAATAAAAGTATATGAAGCTCATGCTCAAGGAGGAAAAAAAATACCTCAATTTTATTCACATGCCCTAACTAGAAAATATGCAATTTGGAGCAGTTGCTGATATTTATATGGCCAAAAAGTACAATGAAATTCTGATTGGTTGTCATAAATCAATGAGATCTTTATAACAGTGTAGCAAACTACTTAAATGCATAAAATACCAGTTGTCACTCTATATCTATCAACAATATATCTTTATGATATTTACATGATATTTAAAAACTTTTTATTATCAAAACTCTGTAGTTTTTTTTTTTTATTGTGTAGTCAAAACATATAATGTAGTGCAATACAATGACTGAGATGAACAAATAACACTCCTCAAAAGTCTGATGGATCATATTTGATTTTCACATTTTAACATCATTGTTCTAAATGTATAGAATGTATGGATAATCAAGTAAGTGAGTTACTATAGTCTATTAAGTGTCTATTAAGTGTTTCTCTCAAAATACTACTAACAATACAAGTAATTTTTAGGTTTATGTGACGGTACCACAACCTGATCATACTGTAAGCATCATGGGGGTCACTTGATGAATCAGCTCAAAATCAACTCACTCTTGTAATGGCTGTGTTCTTGCCGTAGTTAATACAGAGACTGGCAGCAAACTCCAGAAGCAGCTCTGTACCCACTGGGGCGTTACCATGGATGCCTGCCACAAACCTGATCTTGGGCTCTGATGGTTCTTGGACTTTAGGGTTGTTGGAGATCTCCAGAGCCCAGATAGTTCTGAACTCCACACTTTGACCAAGACTTCATAAGGGAGAAAAATAATTATCACATTACTGAAACAGTTGTACTGCTTAAAGGCATCGTTCACACAAAAATGAAAATTCTGTCATTAATTACTCACCCTCATGTCGTTCCAAACCTGTAAGACCTTCGTTCATCCTCGGAACACAAATTAAGATTTTTTTAATGAAATCCGAGCGCTTCAGTAAGGACATCGTTAAAATAGTTCATGTGACATCAGTGGTTCAACCATAATTTTATGAAGCTACAATAATACTTTTTTGTGCGCAAAGGAAACAAAAATAACATCACATGGACTATTTTAATGATGTCCTTACTACCTTTCTGGGCCTTGAACATGGTAGTTCCTTTGCTGTCTATGCAGGGTCAGAAAGCTCTCGGATTTTATCAAAAATATCTTAATTTGTGTTCTGAAGATGAATGACGGTCTTACAGGTTTGGAACGACATGAGGGTGAGTAATTAATAACAGATTTTTCATTTTTGGGTGAACTATCCCTTTAATATTTTTGTGGAAACCCATGATACATTTTTTCAGGATTTTTGATTAAAGTTCAAAAGAACACCATTTATTTAAAAATATAGTTTTTTGAAGTCTTCACTTCACTTTTGATCAATTTAAAACATCCTTGCTGAATAAAAATACAAATTTCTTGGGGGAAAAAATCCTTCTCTGGTTATTTAAACTTGGTGACCTTAAACTTGGTTCAGCACAAGCTATAATTTCCAAAAATAACTTCTGGGACTAAGCTACAGCGAGACAAATAATACAGTTCACACAGTAACTTCATTGTGTACTGAATGCAGAGGTATTAATCTCTGTCATTCCGAAAGATCCTTTTGCCCTTCGGGGTTTACGGTCACAGAAACACATAGGATTCGGTCCAGGCTTGTTTTCAGAGATCAGATAAACTGACTCATACTTTTGTTCATTTTAACAGTGTTCTCTGAGGGAAAGGCATGGCACATGTGTGTGAATAACAGCTCTCTAGAGAACTTCTGTGTTTAAAGTCCCTCATGATCAGTTTGTACACACTGAATCTAACTTGTGTGAGTGCTGTACCTTTGGAGTGAGGTAATCTCTGGGAAGTTCAGGGTGAGGCCACGCAGGAACTCGGAAACCTCGCTGTACTGTCGATAACGGAAGCTGCTCTGGGTGGGAGTGTCCTTGATCAGCTTGTCCAGACCAGATTCTCCTGATAGCTGTTTGATGAGGCTCTGGAACTCCTTCACACTGGGATCCAGAATTGGGGTGGTGTCTTCTGTCGTCTGCCCATTCGTGTAACTGTGAATCCGGGTCAATGTGAAATTAACAATCTCCACTCCCTCCTTAGGCACGGTGACGAAGGTGCTAACTGAGGAGTAGCTGAAAAGATGGAAGAAAGAGTGTGAGTAATTACAGTCTTATGCACAAAGAAAAATACAAAATAAATATCCATGATCCTGAACAACTCTTTAGGGCAGAGGTTTTCAACTCCAGTCCTCGCTCCCCCCCGCTCTGCATATTTTGCATGTCTCTGTTGTTTAACACCTGATTCAGATCATCAACTCATTAGAAGAGAGTTCCATGAATGAATGGTGTTCCGACTGACATGCTCCCTACACAGTGTGCATTGCTCCCTACTCCCTAAGCATGAGAAATCCGTTGACGTTTACTTCACTTTGGAACTTATTTATTCACGGATTTGCGCTATGCCAGCGCCATCACACACAGACGAAACTTACTAGTGAAGTGTGACAAAATATACCTCTGTAAATAAATACAATTTAAATTCACGTCTCGCACACTTCAGTGCCCTTTGAATGGAACATATACGCTCGCTTCGAACTGGAATCATGGCGGAATATCCTGTGAAGTCCACTTCGCAGGGCACTTACAGTCGAATAGAACAAAGGTCTGAAGTGACAAGAGAAACATACAAAATGTGCAGAGCGGGGGGGCGTGAGGACTGGAGTTGAAAACCGCTGCTTTAGGGTTGTTAAACAAGAAATAAAAATAAATAAATGAATAAAAATAATAAAATAAATATAATTAAGAAAATAAGTAATAAGTAATATATATATATATATATATATATATATATATATATATATATATATATATAAAATGTACAATGCAATTATATACAATTTTAATAAATAAAAATAATCATAAAATAAATAAAAATAAATACAATTAAAGGGAAATAAAAAATTATATATGCAGTTGAGTCATTTATAAATGTATACATATTTATACAATACACTGTAAAATAAAATGTAAAAAAAACAAAACAATGCATGCTTATTTATCTAAATTAACCGTATATCACAATTTGCATAAGCTACTACATTACATACAAGCTATTACATTATTGTGGCAGATACGTAAAGCATTTAATGTACATCACAAAAAGTGGCTTTATAATTCAACATATAGTTCAAATATTTACTAATATTTAACAACTAATTTGTTATTTTTGCAAATTAGTTTGGTGCCACTGTTAATGCAGAAAATTCACAAAAATACCCTTGGGCAGAGGCAGTCAGATGGTATTTTCCTGGGACGAGTAAGCGCCAGTAGTCCCCTGCAACGTTGGATGTGATGGGGTGATTAATTGTGTCCACAGTGATTGTAGCATTGGGGATGCCAGATCCATCTTTGCTGTCGATTACCATTCCTTTTACTCCCCGGTGAACCTGGATGTCCAAAAAACGTATTGTACACAGTGTGTAGCAGGATAGAGGTGAAAAAAAAACAAAACAAAAAAGAAACTGTCTTACCTGATGGATGAACTGCAGAAGTGATCTGCGGTTTAGTTCCCAGTACTTTGGTAGATCTGCTGCTAGTGGATATTTGTAACAGCCCAGTTCAATGGTCACCTCAAAGCAGTTAGTGTTGATGTAGTTCCAGTCCTGCATCCCTCCTGAGGGAAAAGCACATAATGCACTTATATTTACTATACTTATATATACTTATTATAGTACTTTTACATTTTATACACCTTTTTTTCCAGTATATTATTTTGGGATGACATTATTAACAAAAGAAAAGTAAGCAGCTTGTCAGGTGTCTGTTGATTCAAAGTTTCCTTTTCTAGTTATTCATAATTTTTTTCCACAAACTTGGTGCTCACCGTGGACATTGTACCATTCTGCACCGTTGGTGATGCCATCTTTAAAATATTCTTTGTACGCATCCATTCCCTTACAGGAGTGACCGTCATACATTTGAGAGTTTTCCTGAAAAAGAAAAACAGAGAATGTTTTACTGGCTATTGATTTAGCTTTTAATGATTGAATATGTTTAACATCATTTGTTATTGCAGAAAACAGAAAGCCAGATGTTCACCTGTGAGTAAGCAAGAGCCAACATCCTGAATACGTCATCATCTGAGGACTTGCTGTATCTGCTAACATTGTCCGGACTGTCATCAAAAGGATAATTCACCACCAAAGAGCCTGATAGAGATAGAAGGGTTATCTGTCTGTGTTTAGCATGCTCCCATTCAAACAACACCATTACAGATTAGGACCTACCTCCATGAAGGTTGGCAGATAACACAAATGGGTAGCTCTTCACCCAGTTCATAACAGCAACGGTTTCTGGCTGTCTGGGATCCGTGACAAAGTTGAACCGGTCAGGAAAGTTACGGTTCAGGTCATAGTTTTTAGAGTTGTTACGTCCCTTGACACCACTGATATCTCCTGCACAAAAGACAATGTTTTCCTTACATAATTTTTCCACAGTTATAATGTTGCTCCCACACAGACAGATAAATAAATAAATAAATAAATAAATAATGTATTACTATTATTATTGCAAACAATACTACTAATAATAATTATAATAAATAAAAATATATTTTTGTTATTATTATTATTATTATTATTATTATTATTATTATTATCATCATCATCATCATCATCAATGTACTTATAGTTACAATGTTGGTCCCACACAGACAGAAAAATGAAATAATAATAATAATAATAATAATAATAATAATAATAATAATAATCATAAATGTTTTACTATTAATATTGATATTAAATTAATAATTCATTGTTGTTGTTATATTATTACTGATATTGATAAAATATTGTATTATTATTATGAATAATAATAATAATAATAAATGTATTACTATTAATATTGATATTAAATTAATAATTTATGATTGTTGTTATATTATTGATATTAATAAAATATTGTATTATTATTATTATTATTATTATTATTATTAATAATAATAATAAATGAATTACTGTTAATATTAATAATATAAATAACAATAATAATAATAATAATAATATATAATAAATTGATAATGCTTCTCCTACATAATAATTGTGTCATAATTATAATAATAAATACATTTATTATTATTTACTATTTTGTCTGTGTGGGAGCAACATTATAAATAATATTATTAAAGAAATGATACTAATAATAATAATAATAATAATAAATTGATAATGCTTCTCCTACATAATAATTGTCATAATTATAATAATAAATACAATCATTATTATTTACTTTTTTGTCTGTGTGGGAGCAACATTATAAATAATATTATTAAAGAAATGATACTACTACTACTACTACTACTACTACTAATAATAATATAAATGTATTATATAACATATATTCCAAACATTTAATACAGTTTGAGGCTGACTATTTCTGTCACACATGTGATATTATAATATCAGTAAAAAACGGAATGTTGAACGAAGGGATGCATTTAACATTAAGTACATCATAATACTTAAAATTTGTATAATAAACTGTTTTTCAGAGTTGGCGAGGCCTTACCCTCCTGGGACACTTCATATCCATCCGGGTTCATTGAAGGCATGATGTGGATACGTGTGGAGTTAATGAGCTGGGTGATCTCAGGGTCAGTGCCATAGTTGCGGCAAAGGTACTCGATGAGGTTGAGAAGCAGTTCCCGACCAACCACCTCATTGCCGTGCATGTTAGCAATATACTTAAACTCCGGTTCACCTGATGAGGAACGACGGGATTAGTTCATTTCAAAAGCTGTTTAACTTTTAAAGATGTAGGATCTCTGTATACACGGGTAAATAAAAATGGTGAGATGTACCAAACTCGTGGACACCAGGATTGTCGGAGATCTCTATGACCCACAGGGAACGTTCCTGCACAGACTTGCCAATAGAATACAGCCGTGTGATGGAGCTGTACTCGGAGCTGAACTTCTGCAGGAACAGCTCCATGTCGTTGTAGTGGTGATGGCGGAAATCCTGAGGCTGCACTGTAACCCTGGAGTCCTTCTCTTCATCTGCTGCTTCATTGACACCGGTGCTGCTGCTGTCTGTGCTGCCGCTGTTCACAGAGGTTTCAGTGGGGGACTCTGGGATTGAGGGGGTGGTTGGATTCTCATCATTCTCAGCTTCAAGGGTGATGTTCAGCACAGCTGCTTTTCCCTCAGTCACCTCCACTCCAGCCACGGACATGGGAATGTAGCTGCATGAACATAAAGATTGATATGAAACACACAGAAGGAAAATTTAAATGTGAAACGTAAGTCTCAGTGCATATAGTATGGGTACTGGCTGAGTATTAATATGGATTTTCTCATCTGATTCCGATTCACAAGCTTTTGATTCAATTCTATTTCAATTATATTGCAGTTATAATATCCACTTTGCTTACACATGGAAGAAATTCTCTTTCTGGTTGCACTGGATATTTTCGATTCACTAAAAAAAGAATCATAAGAGTCATTTGTTTGTGAATCTGGGTAAATTGGTGATGCTCTATATTTTTGATTCACTAAAAAGAACTGGTTCATAAAAGTAATTTGTTCATGAATTAGACTAGACTGGTCACACTATATGTTTTGGATTCGCTTAAAAAAAAAAAAAGAATCAGCTCATAAGAGTCTGTTTTTTTAATCTGACCGCATGGGTCATGTTATACACTTTTGATTCACTAAAAAAGAATCAGTTCATTAGAGTCATTTGTCCATAAATCAGACTATAGTGGTCATCCAGTATGTTTTTCAGTCAACAAAAAAAAAACAGTTCAGAAGAATAATTTGTTCATGAATATAACTACACTAGTCATGCTGTATGTTTTTTGATGCACTAATAAAGAATCAGCTCATAAGAGTCACTCATTTGTGAACACACTGGTCACGCTGTACGTTTTTGATTTACTAAAAAGTATCAGTTCATAAGAGTCATTTGTTTGTGAATCTGGCTACATTGGTGATGTTGTATGTTTATGATTCACTAAAAAGAATTATCTCATAAGAGTCATTTGTTTGTGAATATGACTACATTGGTCATGCTGAATGTTTTTGATTTATTTAAAAAAAAAAAAATCAGCTCACAAGAGTCATTGTTTGTGAATCTGAGTACATTGGTCATGTTCATAATTCACTAAAAAGAACCGGTTCATAAGACTCATTTGTTTCTGAATTGGACTATACTGGTTGTTCTATAATTATTATAATTATATAACAGGCAGTTCTGTACAAATACATTTTCCCACAGCCACTTAAAAATTGTATAGAGTAAAAGAATCACAATTAATTGGAAATTCAATATTTTTACCCAGTCCTAGCCATCATATATATGACGAATGCTAACCAAAGTATTGACCCCAGAATACTGAATCTGTACATACAGTTTTCCTCATAAATATGTACCATACGTACCCCGGGGCTAAAACTGTGATTTTGTAGGTGCCGGGCAGCAGCAGGCGATAGTAGTCACCAAAGCGTGAAGTGCTCACGTTATGGTTAATGCCCGCAACCAATATGACAGCATCTGCGAGAGGGGCATCATTCTTCGCTGCTCTGACAAAGCCACGCACGCCGATATGAATCTGAACACACACAACAACAAGGCGGAAACTCTGAAAACCAAACCGCACAGACATTCTTGCATGGCTCATTTAAAACTCTCCATGCGTGTCATTGCTTGCACATCAAGTTCTACTACCTTCTCCATGTAGGCCAGCAGGGCCTCCCGATTGTTGTCCCATTCAGTTTTGAGCTGAGTTGAGGGTGGGTACTTGCAGCAGCTGAGCTCCATAGTGATTTCCAAACAGCCCCCCTTCAGGTAATTGAAATCCTGCATACCCCCTGTATGGAAAGTAAGGACAAACTATGTACCAAAGGCATGGGATGAATTGACATAGTGGGGTTGTCACGGCTTAATCTGTAAGCGTCTGCAAACATGAGGAACATCTTAATACAAAGAGTCTTTTAAAAGGAGTGAGTTCAAGAATGTTTGACCAGTTGCTTATGTTAGGACAACTTAATAAATGTGGGGGTAGGAAACTGTCCATGTAAGCTAACCTGCTTTTAGATCTTTTCAAAAATATCTCTAACCCATTTTAAGATTGATTTCAGAATACAAAGAGCTGACAGATATGGGTTAGGACACGCATTGGTCATGTGTTTCTAAGAACATTCTGTAATCCCACTTTTAATGACACTCTCTCAGATGCCAAGCCTGTGTGTGCTGAAACTCATAAAACATTTACAGAAATGCTTCAAACAAAACGTCTTTAGCAATATATACTTTAGCTACAAAAGAAACCAGTTGAGCTAAAGCTAGCATGTACATTCCCATTCAAGTTTTCTGAAAGGTATTATGCTCACCACCAAGGCTGCATTTATTTGATCAAAAATATAGCGCTTGAAATAAATAAAAATACTGTATTTTGTATTTGAAATACAAATCTTTTGTAACAATTTAAAGGTTTTTACTGTCACTTTTGATCATTTTAATGCATCCTTGCTGAATAAAATTATTAATTTTTTTTTAAAACTCTGACCACAAACCTTTGAACGGTAGTTTACATTAGGTCTTCATGTAAATATATAACCATTTAATCCAGATACATGATGAGTCAAACAAAATCATGTTCCAAACCATCAAAATTTTATCAAATTGGTGAACACCGGGCCAATTTACGCCAACTCAAGATGGCAATACACAGTTATGTGTTTGTTCTTAAACACTTGAAAAGATCTTGATTGCAAAAGACGTGGACTTCTGCTCTTTGCAAAATTGACTTTCACAGTTGGTCAATAGAAATGCAGTAACAAGAGGTCAAAAGCCTGAGTTCATATGTAATTTTAAAGCAAAAATTCAGTCCACTTGGCAATCATGGCAACACCCTGGGGAGCTATTTCTAGTCATGAAAATTTAGAGGACAGACCAAAATGTCCAACATTGCTTTCAAAACTAATCTTTCAGTACGATAACTACAAATACATTTTTTTTAGCTTAATCATCTTAAAACTGTATTTTAAGATTAGTTGGTCCTGCTACTTCATGCAGTCTAGAGTAAAGGTGATTGACTCTTGTAATTGAAAGCTTGTGAGGTCAGATGTCTCTGCCCCATGTTTCCTGTCTCACTATAATATGTGACACTGCATGCTACCAGTCTAGCACGTGTTTAAAGAAGGTGTCAGAAGTCCAGTTCCTCTGTTTGTCAGCACACATACTTAATAACAGTTATTCTGACTTTCTCAACAGTTACACAGAAAACAAACATATGTGGGGGCATCCTGATTAGTCCCAGAAGAGACATCCTGTTTTAGCACATGGTCTTTGTGTGATTATACAGAAGAAAAGGATAAGGTTAAACATTCTTATTAAAATGTGTGCTGTGTCGTAATAAACTGAGAGACCTATCCTTCGATCTGCTCTACTGACCTGCCAAAACAGACTGTAGAAGGCATAATCAATGGGTCCTACTTTGAAATGTCTTATCTTCCCAGGATTAACCCAGGAAACATAAGAATGACTCCCTAGATAGAGCTGGAATTGTCATAAATGATTGAACATTAACTTTAAACAAGCAGCTGGTGGTCTGCAGATTTTCAAATTGTGTTGGATACAGTCTCAGAGACAGGATTCAGGTCACTGAACAGGCTTTGAGGCTGTAACTTGTTTGCATGGTACAATACCAGTTTCTAAACGGAGAAAACAATACAAAAAGAATGAAACTTAAAAAGGAAGAAACTTAAACTGGTGGCACACTACGCTCACATGACTAGTGCAGGGTTGTTATTGTAAACTAAAACTAAAGCTATTAAAACACTGTTTTTGTTCATTGAAACAACGCTGAAATAAAATACATCTAATAATAATTTTATAATATTTATAATATTAGATGAAACTTTAGAACAGAAATTTAGATTAAATTTGAAAAAAGTGAAATTAAAAAAATAATAATAAAAATGTTTTTTTGGCAACGAACTGAAATAAAATAAGTAAGTTGAATCACTAAAACTGAAATAAAAATAAAATAAATGAAAGCTAATTAGAAAAATTTATTTAAATAAGAGAAAAATACGAAAGCCCAACAAAATGACTAAAACTTAAATCAAAATTAAAATGAATAAAAAATAGATGTATGAATAAATCCCGATAATGGCATATAATCAATACTAAAATAACACAGCTCTTACGATGTCTGTATGACTCAACCTCCATGTCAAAGATACCAGTTAAACGTTATAAGGTCAACACACATCATAAAACAAACAACTAAAGTTCAGGTGACATTTGCATGGGAATTATGCGCTGAATAGAATTCAACACCAAAAAGGGCGTCATATTTAATTTTGGGATTGATTATGATGTAATTTCTGGCTGTTCTGAAGGTCACCACCACCACATGGTGACTTTTGGTCCTTGGCGCATCAGAGCTCAAGATTCAGGAGCGATTAGGCGTTCACACAGGAGGTTCTCCTTTTGTAAACCGCAACAAACAATATATCACAGCTTCATAAAAGCTGAGAAAATCATACCCAAATGCAAGAAGTGTGATTTATTCACCATGAGACTGGTTGAGCAAGTCTTAAGGAACATCATGAATCTGACCTGCAAGCTTCAAGGCACATTGTGGATCAGATTTCTGCTGTTTGATGGTTGAAAATACGGACTTCAGAGACTGAGGTTACAAACTGGTAATGAAAGTAATCAGAGAACACCAGAACAGTAAGCTTACAGTTCAGGTGTTGGATTACTTGAAAGACTATTGACTTTCTAACTAGCACTGTTTGAGAGCATCATAAACATTCCCAAAAAAACAAAGCAATCTCATTTCCAGCATTCTTCAGTTGAAAATTTTCCTAAACTATAATGTGGCAACTATTAATATCAATATTTGCAGTGCATGACTGAATGTTTTTTGTTTACGCAGCTCTTGATCATCCCTCCCAATAGGAAATCTGTGTAGGAATGTTCTGAGTAAAGAAGGATGTGGGCGGAGCCAAAAAGACGGTTCCACTGAACTGATCGCACTCTATGAGAAACGACCACCTGCTTGTGCTTTCCAAGGAGCGGGAAACAGAAAAGAAATCCTTCAAACCAGCCGTTTTTCAAGACCACTGAAGTGAAGTTAATCACTCACTCATAAAGCTCACACAACAAGCACATCTTCATCTCTATGGAAACAAAGAGTTTTAAGCCCTTATGAAAATTTGCATGATTGCAAAAAACTCAGTGGGTGAAATTCAGATAAACAGAACAGAGGAAAAGGGATGGGGGTGGGGTTAAAGCATGGTTAAGGGATAAAATGTTTCCAACGTACCTGCTACATCATACCACTTTGCTCCATTTGTGATGCCGTCCTCGAAGGTCTCATTTATGTTTTCCTCACACTTCGGCTGCCCGGTTTTCATAACAGGGTTATTCTCTGCGTAAACCCGTGCCAAGTATCTGAAGAGAGCATCATCGGGGGATCTGCTATAGGTGCCCTCAGTATCATGGGCCAAAGAGTCATCAAAAGGATAACTGGCCACAACAGTCCCACCATGCAGATTCCCAGAGAGCACAAATCTAGAACAGAGAATCAGAGAAAAACAGTTAGAATGTTTATATTTAACCCATCTACTTCATGTACGTTTAATTCAAATTTTATAGACAATATAAATATTATTTAGAAAACTGTAATACTGTAGAGCTGAATTAGAAAAACGTATATTCATGAAGATTTTCATAATCTCCATGACTTTTTCAGTTGTTTGTAATTACGGGGTTATATATTTGTATATTTATTTACTGGATTATTATATTTGTTTTTTTAATGTATTTAATTTTTACTTTATTTATTTATTTGTTTGTGCAATCTCTATGAAATCTTAATCCAGTAAACACAAACAATTGGAAATGTCATGGAAATTATGAAAATCTTCATGAAAATACATTTTTCTAATTCTAATTTCGTAATAATATTAATAATAGTAAACGGTTATGATTGTTATTATTACGGTAACACTTCACCATATAGTTTCATTTGTTAACATTAGGTAGCTACTTTAGTTAAAACGAACTAATAATGAAATTGAAAACATTTTAAAGCATTAAAAGCGTGCATTAAATCATCAAAAGTTGTATATTATAAATATTATTTAATGGGCCTGAGCAAACATGAACTAACAGTTGATGAGTCCTATTTTTACTGGTAACGTTAACAATTTTTAGATAATGTATCAGTTATTGAACAGTTTTGACATTATTATTCAGAAGTATCCATTATTGTAGAGATAAATTATAAAAATGTATTTTGATGAAGATTTAAAAAAAAAAAACTTTTTCCATGACTTTTACATGCAAAATTCCCATATTATTGCAACCTCTGTTAGTAGCTGGATTTTCTGAAAGGTCTGTCACAAAGTTAGGTTCGGTTTGTGAATGCTCTTACTTGTTCTCCAGGATCCACCTCATGACAGCGGTGACTTCAGGCATTTCTTCTCCATTCACGTGTATCTCTTCAAATTGGTCTGGGAAACTTCTATTGAGGTCGACGTTTTTAGCATTATTCCGACCCTCATCTTTGCCTATACACTCCCCCTCTTTAGACTTCTCAAAACCATCAGGGTTCATACTCGGCATGATATAAATATCTGTGCTGTCGACCAGCTCTGTGACCCGCGGATCCTCTCCGTATTTCTCCAGCAGATACTCCAGCAGGTAGACCAGAACCTGCCGGGACACGGTCTCGTCTCCGTGCATGTTGCCCACGTACTTGAATTTGGGTTTTCCTGGTCCATCAGCAGTGGGGTCCTTGGTGATTCTCATCACCCAAAGCTCCCTGTTTTCAACGGATCTGCCGATGCTGGTCAGACTTGCGATGTTTGCGTATTTCTGGGCGAGACTTTTGAGAAGGTCAGTAAGTTGGTCGTAATTGTAGTATTTGCTGTAAGTCTCTGGCTCGAGCTCTCTCTGATCGACTACAGGAACTGAGTGGATGGAGCTGATATACACAACAAGCAGAGATAAAACTAAGAGCGACAGTTTATGCGATGAACACAGATTGTTTCCCCTCTGTCCCGACATGTTTCCGAAGGCACCTTGACGTACACATGAAATCCTAAAATTTGTCCGCCTGGAGTCAGGTCCTTTCTCTAGCCTGACGTCGGGGTATTTTTAGTAGGAACTTCCTGCTAACGCTTTAACAAAGGGTGGAGTTTCCATGACAGTCGGAATTGTTTCAAAATAAAAGTCACGGCTACAAATTTCTGTCTTCCTGCTGTGAATAAGAGCATACTGGTGTTTGTATTTTAACTACTACAAATGAGTTGCTGGAAATGGTAATTGGTTTTATTGATGGTCTATCAAGTGAAACTAATTACCAGCATAACTGTGGAGTTATGACTGTAAATTAATGGGAACAACTGTATAACAGATATTGTGCATGGGCCCCTTTAGACCTCCACTTTATTGCAGTCTATTAATAATTAATAGCATTAATAATGACACGTTTAAAAAATAGCAGCTTTGTCATCATTATAGCAGAAGTAGATGGAAATAGACTGGCAACTTGGTGACCAGTGTTGGGTAATAGATTTATTTTGGTACATCTACTGTAATGACAGTTTTGTTTTCAAAACTTTGTTTTCGTTAGTAGGAGGATTCATAGACTCAAAAAAGTAACTAAAATAATTATAATTCAAATTAAAATGAATTCAAATATTCTCCAGGCATGATACTCTTTATAACCAATGAATTTAACCAATAAATTTACATTTCCTTTTTATTGAATAAACACTGAAGTTTTTTGTTTGTTTGCTTTGTTTTTAAATAACCCATTAAAATATTTTACAGCCTAACTAGAAAAATTTATATTCATTATAAAAATGTGCATGGTGTTTTTAGATTTTATTAAATTACATTACTTTTCCAGGGGCCAGTTGCATAAAAGGTTAAGACTAGTCTTAAAAGCTTTAGGAACAGTGGTTCTTCAAAATAATATGGCCTATTATTAAAAAATAAAATGAAAATAATAAGGCCTGGTTTCACAGGCAGGGCTTAGGTTGAGCCAGGATTAGACCATAGTTCAATTAGGACATTTAGGAATTTATAATAAATGGGCCTTCGAAAAAGGCACATTTTCAGGCAGACATGCATTTTAGTCTGGGACTAGGCTTAAGCCTTGTCTGTGACACCAGGGGTAAACGTCTCATTTTAAACAACCTTAAGGCCCTCTGGTTGTGAATCTCTGCTACAGAGGGCCTTAGTGGGCCTTATTCCACCACAGCGCCCTGGACATGATTCCTGGTTAACCTGCACTGAGATGAGAGTTTACAATTGTCTTAGTGCTCTAAATACTTTGTTGAATGTTAGTTCTAGTAGAATCTAAATGAATACACATGATTCTTCAAATATAATCTAATCTTCAACTGACAGATTCCTTGCAAATACTAAAACCCAACATTTGACGGTCCAAGTCCTACTTGCCAAGAACAATTTTTTTTTACTTCCTAAAACATTTCTCTTCTTTGCAAGGTAAATGCTTCACTAGCAACCATTTTGCTTCATGAAGGAAAAGCACGTAAAATATAGAGATAAAGGAGAAAGGAAAACATTTTGAGTGCAGAAGAGGTGGTTAAATATTTTACTTGAGGCAGTTTTAAGTTAACTGTTAATTCCATGCTGTTTCGTTGTAATACAGTTTCTATGTCTGTGGTTCCAGTCAGATATCCAGTTGTACAAACTAGTTTCAAGTTAACAAAAGTACAGAAGAAATTATATGCATTATGTAGATTCATGGGGGAAGAAGAAAAATAGACTATTTCATGTACTCATGCAGGCTTAAAATCAACTTTATTAGTGCTTTTTTTTTTTTTTTTTTCCTTTTTGAGACAGCCAAATGGAGACCTGCACTTGTCTTAGTTCTAAAAGCAACAAGGCTCCTTCAGTTTTATATAGCGGCAGCCATCCATCCATCCATCCATCCATCCATCCAGCCACCATCATCATCATCCTATGTGAGCAATACAGTATTTTAGCACAAATTACAGTCCAGACCACTGGTAAATGTTACTACATAACTACTACTTGGTGATGTTAAGCATTTTGCTCCACATGGATATCAAGAAATTTGCTTCGACTTTCTCTGAAAAACTAAATTAACAAAAAGAGCACTTTGTTTAGACTTGCCCTTTTAAAGGTTTAATTGTTTTCTTTAACTGCATTTTATAATTGCACTAACACAGAAATATTACAGCTCAAACCACTAATAGTAGACATATCAGTAATAGTAATAAAAGTTAATTTCTGTAATTACATTAAGAAAAACTCAAAATATATCCAGCAACTGATAAAAATGTTGAGAAATAAAGCAAATGAACATTAAAAAAAGGAAAATTGTACCAGGACAAAAAAAAAAAAAAAAAACCTCCAAGAAATCTAAGTTCTGACCATTCAAAAATCATAATTGAAGTTTGTTTCATGAGTGGTATATTTTATTTATTTCAATTTAAGGGCTAATAAAACAGAATAATATTAAAAATCAAACAAAGGGAGAGAAAACTGGAGGCATTAAGCTGTTGAGTGCCACTCATAAGGTTGGGCTTGGTGGCTCCCTTTGTGAGTGGGATCTGGGGAAGGGGAGGGGGAGTGGGGTGGAGTCTCATATTGGCTGTGTTGTCTCATTGGTTTTCATCCTCCACATCTTGCAGCGCCTCTTTATTCTGTTCCTCACCTGTGCACAGAGAAACAAAGCCATTGTTATTGCATCGTAACAGTTATGTCCCTTAACGCAATCCACACGTGATGTGTTGTACATTGTCGCACATCATCAAGTTTGCAACCCTTGCAAGATCTGTGCATTACGCGTTTGCCAAATAAAAAGCTATAAAAAGCAAAAAAACAAATCAAATCAATAGTGAAGGACCGAATACATGCTGTGAGAAAAATAAAATTAATTAATCATGTTATATTAATAGAATGTAATTTTCAAGCTCAAAAAATTAAAAAAATAAAATTAAATAAAAATCTGGCTTAAGTCTAATTTGAATGCAGTGTTATCTCATGAGGTCATTTAACTTTCACACACCAAAGGATAATACCCTTAGACACCTTTACTGTACATTTCTTAGTAAAACATACCATTAGAATACCATTTTAAAAATTCTACTATATTGGTACAACACAGCCATTCCAATTGGACACTGAGAATCTGGCAGTGATCATGCAGAAACGTTTGTTTCCAGACATGCTGCACATATAGCACTCTGGTGGCTACAGAGATCGCAACACAAAGCTTACAAACGGGTGAGTGATGATGCAATTTGTGGACAAAAGGGCAAGAGCTGGAAAAAGTGGCCGCACTTACAAATAAAGTTTGTGGGCAATTAACATTTTCCTTTAGGAATCTAAATAGTGGGGATGAAAAAAGGCAAGATGGGTTAAGTTGGACGGCATGAGTTTGGACACATTACAAGATGACATGAAATGTAGTAGAGAAAGATCATACCGCTAGTTTTGCACAGAAATGCAGTGGTGTGTGCACTAGGATCAGTATGTACTTTTGAAATCAATAGAGCTATTAAAAAACAAATACAGTCTTCTGGGGTAGGAATGAAAGTTTTGGATTGATATACAGAATACACTACATTAGGTCTATAAAATATTTATGCTAGAACAGGGTGTCAAAATGAAACGCAGTAACATTACTACATTATATTGAGAAAATGATTTCATTTCTGATGGATGAATTTGAATAGCAGGCACATTTGCTTGCACATTTTCAATTTCAATGTAGCCAGAGCCCTCTATTTTAACTCTTTTAAAGGCAGATATTAGAGATGGTTGGAAACTATGCCTCACAAGTCCTAAATCGGGACACTCTGAAACAATCGTTCTAAAAATAGCTTTGGTTTGTGGAGGAGCTTTTGAGGATGTCACCTTCATGTACCAATTGGGTTTCAAAAGACATGTTTGTCAGGCTTAGCATATGAAACTGCGATGATCCGTCTTACCGTCTCCCTGCATATCTGAAGTCCATAGTGTCAGGTTATCACGTAACAATTGCATGATGAGTGTCGAGTCCTTGTAGCTTTCTTCACTCAATGTGTCCAGTTCAGCAATAGCATCGTCAAATGCCGCCTTTGCCAACCTAAGATTTACAGCCGGGTACATAAACTATTAGGTTTCAACATACAAATGAACAGATATACATTGCAATAAAAACCATCTTGGTCTGATAAGGAACCAAATAAATTGTTATAAAACTCATTATAATAAACAGATACCATATTCATACAAAAGTAATATAACAACATGAAGGACAGAGATTTACAAAAAACAAACCTGCATGCACGGTCGGGAGAGTTGAGGATTTCATAGTAGAATACGGAGAAGTTAAGGGCCAGACCCAAGCGAATGGGGTGTGTAGGCTGAAGGTCTGTCATTGCAATATCGCTAGCAGCTTTGTAAGCAACCAAACTGTTTTCTGCAGCCTCCTTCCTGTCATTTCCTGTGGCAAACTCAGCGAGATACCTGTGGTAATCACCCTTCCTGATGCATCAAAGGGAGAAAAGGTCTGTTCAAAACATGTATAAATAAAGCCATGACCTCATTATGTCACATGCGATTCATCCTTAGATTCACTTGGAAAAAAAACTCATGGCTTTCATACATTTTGTAGTAGAAGACCTTGGACTCTCCTGAATTTGCAGCTGGGATTAGGTGCTTGTCCAATACATCAAGGATGTCATTGCAGATTGATTTCAATTCAGTCTCAACCTGGACATGAAAATTCAAAGGTTAAACGCGTAAAACTAATCATTCCAGTCACGAGAATAAACGTTAGTTAGGGTGTGTCTTACCGTTTGTCTATATTCCCGAATCATTTTCAATTTGTCCTCTCCACCCTTATTCTCCTCTTTCTGCTCAATACTACTGATTATCCTCCAGGACGCTCTTCTCGCCCCAATAACGTTCTTGTAGGCCACTGAGAGCAGGTTTCTCTCTTCAACCGTTAGCTCAACATCCATCCCAGCCACCTTCTTCATGGAGTCGACCATTTCTGGAAAAATTGAAAATGAGCATGATAGATATTTTGTTGACTGGATTACAACAGAATACAAATCGCAACCATGGCTGAAATACACACCATTTTCAGTCAGTCAGAAAGTACAGTCGGGTTCCAGAAGTAAAAATCCCATTCATTTTCTCCATAGGACTTACTTATACAATAACTTAAAAATCCTGGTTGTGCTTTTGTTGAAGCCATCAACCAGTATTAACATATTTTGTAAATAATCATGCTCATCAGCAGAATTTCTGGTGGAAAAACTACATTACCCATAATTCTGCAGAGAAATCTCCACCAATCACAACAAGCAAAAACCAAAAGAACTCTTAAGTGCCCACCAACTCACACAAAGACCTACAAATATAGCAAACTACATAAATACTTGAATGCATAATATGCATATTATGCAATAAACTTAAAACATACTGTTTCTATTTACAAATAAATCAGCATCTTTATATTTCTGCATTGTTTTAATTCTACTGTCACTCTCAAAGCTTCATGGGATTGTAGTTCTTTCCCTCATTAAAGCTATTATGTCTCATACTGTTCATCTGATTTTCAAATATGTTTCTTCTTCAAACCAAAGTTTGTAATGTTGTGATTCACTTCATAACTGGTTGGTTTGATTCATGGCTTCCTATGAGAAAAATACTTATGAAACCAAGACCACTGAAAAAGTAGGTGGCCACTGTTACACTCCATGGGGTGTGTAATATTTATTTACTCAAATAAGAGATGCTAAACATTATTAACAACCTTACATTTGCATTCATCTTGGGTTGCCAGTATACAATCACAAAACACTGTGCATATCCTTTGTTAATCATCATTCTAGCACACCACATACTTGCAGCATACTTTCAAGTGTTGAGAGAAAAGCCTAGATACCTAACACAAGTTAATGGGTGACTAAACTAGACAATAAATTACCAACAAGGCACAATTATAGCTGCTGGTTTAGGATATCGTTAAAATCTTGAATATCACAAGCCAGCAAGCCTCTTCTCTACGGTCTGAAATGAAAGCTCACTGCAAAGCTACAGTATCTCAGCTTACTAAGCATTACTGTACAACGGCTGCGTCTCAAAACCTAGTGAGGTGCCTGGCTAGGCATCATTTTTGGGTATCACAATTTAACGCGACCGTAATACGCAAAAACGTTGTCTAAGCAGGCAGCTCAAAATGTTTTGAGACACTGCCACGGTTTCTCGTAATGTGCTGCGGGGGTAAACGCAGAAAAGGGAGGACCTCGTGCTGAAATAACTCTTTATTGTGGTTAATTGAGTCGATTAAGACAGGTGTTAACTACTATTTGAGCCGTTCTTCGTCTACATGAGGCTTGAAAACCGCAGCCACCCCCTCCGCCATGGCTAGCAACAGCTTGCCTCACCCACAAACTCTCCGCCATTTTGTCTCCTCAATAAACGTCTCCATCTTCATATGCCATTCTGTAGTTACCCCAATATCACATCGACAGAATTAACGGACTGTACAAATAAACGAAACAACGTTTTTAAGAAGTAAACGGAGATCGGTTTGCAATTCTCAAGGTGTTCGCTTGGTTTAACTGCGAATTAAGCCAGCTAACCCGACCGTCAGTTAGCCTGCATGAGCACTCGCTTTGTAAAAATAACGTTCCCGTTACTTCTCAATGTCTCTTACCGTCATATCTCTCCGCCTGCTCGGCGAGTTTTGCTTGGTACACCAAATCCTCCCGGTCACCCATGTTGGACAGCGCGCGGCGAGCGTGTTTTGTGAGAGATTGGGAGTAAAGGAGGAGTGTGAGTTCACCGGCAGGCCCCTGCGTGAGCAACAGCTGCGGCTTGAATGGTGGAGTAAAGATGGCGTTACACCTTCATCCGGGAACTTTCACACAGAGCATCTGCACACACTCCCTCTCTCCCCATACGAATGCTGGATTTTTAACCCTCTTTATTTGGAACGGAGAATGAATGCTATGTGCTTTCTGCATCTTTTGTGTAGCCTAAACATTGTGTATTAAAAAAGCAAATTTACTGGCAGCGATATTTTGTAAAAAAAACAAACAAAAAAAAAAAACACTTGAATTTAAAGGGATAGTTCATTCAAAAAGAACATTTACTCATCCTCATGTCGTTCTATTATGAGAAATATTGTGAGAAATATGTTTAAAGAACAAAAGAAAGTCTAGACCCAAATGCAATACCTTTTGAATTAACACATTATAACACGTTTATTTTGCATGTTCAACTGAAATAACTTTACTTTGTAAATTCTGTCATCATTTATCAGCATACAAGATATTCTGAGAAACGTGCGTGTTTTTTGTCCATACAACGAAATTCTTCAAAATATTTTCGTGTTCCACATAAGAAAGTCAGTCATACAGTTTTCAAACAACGTGAGTGTGGGTGAATAATTACACTTGATTGCTTCAATTGAACATATTAAAAATAAAATACTAAATTTAAAACCATTTATTTTAAATGGTACTGGGTCTAGACCTTTTTGTTTTTACTAATATATTTCTAACAATTACACACCATATAAATTAAATGGTGTGCTGTTTCAGTGTAAAATCACCAACTGTAAATTAATTGTGTAATGGTATGCACATATATATTACTCTGATACAAATTTGCAACCAGATTGGCTCATCAAAATTATGCTATAATAGGATAATGAAACAAAAACCTCTCAAACAAGTTGATGCTCTAAATAGAGTGATAAATATGAAGGCATGAAATTACTGACACAGGCAAAGTAAAAGGTTTGAGTAGCATTACTATAGGGGTCAACTTTATTTCATGTACAGGAATAAAACTGTAACAAAAACGTAGGATTTTTTTTGTGTGACTTAAAACACTGTTCTGACAGACTTGGATGCACAAAGGATAACACAAGATTAATTTCACAAAATTACTTGGTTGATATTTAGGTTCTAAACATAATACTTTGGGTACAATTAAAATGTACAGATACGACTTGCGATTACTCTTTCAACCCAGTCATAGATGAAAGTGGTGCGTTTTCATTCTCACAGGACACAGGTGAGAGTTCAGACTTACAAGACTCCAGCTTTGCTTTGTGACTGATTTTAGTGATCTAATTTCATCAAGGTCATTTCTGACTGAAACATAGACAGTTAATAAGACAGATCATGAACATCAAAGTCCTTCATAATTACGACTTAAGTGACAATTACATAACAGAGTGGCCGGCTTGCTGTCACATCATGACAACATACAGCTAACCTACACACATACACGACATAGCTTTTTAACATTTAGATGTGACATAACAGAAGAGTTTCCAGGTGATTGTCAGTTACCAAACAAAGTTAGTCAACTTTTTCTTTTTAAAAGTAACAACAAATAAAGGCAAAGGGTAAAAACATTAACATTTGATAGTGTTCTGGTAGCCTGTCTATTAGTGTTATGTATACATTTGTCCACAGACATTCGATTTCTATTCTCCAAATACAGTCATTAGTAATGGAAGTTGGTTAAAAGAAACATTTCTGCAAGGCTGAACAAAATATACTCCACTTTTCCCCACATTTTGCTTTTAACTAATTAGACTAAAGACATTGCTGATTTGGTCATTGACAACAATCTGCAATTAAGGCAGGCCATTAGGAAAGCAACATCTTACTTGAGCATTAAAGGACAAAATGCACTATATTTCTGCACTGAGATTGAGATAATACAGGCATGATGGAGGCTGATGTTTTAAAACAAAAATCAATAGCCAGATAAACCAATCGTAGATAAAGGCTACTCGTATGTGCAAAATCAATTGAGCAAAACACATTTGAGGCATCAGGTTAGGCTTTGCACATTAGTGTGACACTTCATATGATCCTACTGTGTTATTGTAAAGACAGCTGGGTTGTTTTTGAAATATCTTTATCTAATATCAAAGTAGTTTTTGGAGAGTCGTACAACCACCACTTATTGTATTTTCTACCGTGGCAAGGGAAGTTTTGGCAAAAACACATTGGTTAATTTAAGTTGAAAAGTCACAATGTTGGATTTTTATTTAAAAACAACAACAACAAAAAAAATCATTTAAGTCTATCTTATGTTGATGTATTGAGTCTAGCATTAGAAATTAGGGTTACACATTCAACAAATCCGCATTTAGTGTAATACTTCCAAGTACAGCAATAATGGTGAAAGGAGCAAGTAGCGTTTCCTGATAATATATAATGAAAATGTAGTAAAACAAAGTTACTTAGCGGTAGTGAATAATGATGCATGGCCCATCTTGTATACATTAGAAACGTTGTGCATAAATAAAACTAAATGCGGTGAGGGTTCGGGCTACTCCATCTTTTATATAGTGTACCGCCCCGGTAGGAACCGCTTCATGACACAATTGACCAGCGCCGAGCCAGTAATGACCGACAAGCCAATGAAAAAGACTAAAAACTATTCAAAGCATGTTTGATCTGCATTTCTGAATATTTTCATGTAGTAGATGATTTGTAGTGTGAAAGCTGCTGTGTTCTAGGACACTAAGTAGTGTATGCTACCGCATTCAAAGAAGCAAAGGAACAGTCCCTTGTTAAGACACCAAACCGCTCATGTTTTAAGTCCAAGCAGGCTTCTTCCTCTTTTCTCAGTTCACAAGAAGCCACACACTAATGCTCCTCTCCTGTAGTGTATGGTGTTGCGTGTGGAATTTAGTGTTTACTTGGTAAATATCTTCAATTATTGCATAAAATCTAATAAGGGAATTGTTGCAGGTACTGTGAACGTTGGCATGAGACACAATGGCACAAGGTAATGACGAGGCGGACAGGTAAAGGGCAGTAGTGAGGATGTGTGAGGAGCCGGAGTGTGTGTGTGTATGTGTTTGTGTGTGCATGTGTGTGTAAGTGAGTGTACATCTAAGGGCTGCTAGGGAAGACAGTCTGCTCTCTCAGCTCAATTCGTCCTCTGGATTGTGCTGGTCCAGCAAGCGGACGTGGGTAAAGGGAAAATGGCCATGCTTTCCCTTGCACTCACCCTCCCACTGACCATTTACATTGATCTTGGTCACCTTCACCATGTCGCCGACCTAACAACAGTGTCAGAAATGGAGGAAACACTTTGTTAATGTAATGCACAAAACAGCAAACCTAAACACAGAGAATTACAGTTCCACTGGGAGGCGCCAAATCCAAAAAACATGGTTATTTCACAAAATTCTATGTAAAAATACATATTTTGAATGTACAAAATCAGTCTTCTGTGTCTGTGTTGTATATAAAATACCATGCAATACAAAAAAAGCTACATTTGTTACCTCCAAAGCAAGAGCAGTCTTGTCATAGGCATTGGGAACTCTCTTCTGAATCGCCCTGGCATAAACCGGACCATTCTGTAGATTGGGTAAGGATGTCGGCTGGGCATATTGGCCCGGCTCGCCAAGCAGAGGTTGAGACTGAGAACTGTGGCCGTCGGAGTTGCCGTGAGCTCCGGATCCTCCGACAGACCCTCCAGGGCCCCCTGATGTTGGCGAGGCCGGCCGGTACTTCTCCACGTAGGGCACTGGGATCATGCCGACACGGCCTTCTGAATTCTGAGCGTTCCACCACTGCTCCTCCGGTTTCTCCAGAACTCTTAGAACATCGCCCTTTCGAAACGGAAGGTCCTCATCGTCGTTGCCGGGAAAGTCGAAGAGAGCTCGGACGTACTCCTCTTCCAGCCTCTGAGGAGCTCCTCCTGTTCCTGCATTGACGCTGATAAAGGACGAGTGCTTGGCTTTGCTGATGGGCTCAATGAGAGTGGTGGTATCCAGGTAGTGGATTTTATAGAACTCCAACAGGGCAGGTAAGGCATCAAATTCCTGATCTCCAATACGGAACCGAGGAGGAGCGAGTCCTGCAGGATGACAGTGAGAAAGCACACAGGATGGATGGACGATCAAGATTTGCTTAACCTTAATCTAGGAAGACTTTACTAAAAAAGCTGAAATAATAATTACAATTATTGTTGTGTAAACATCACCGATTTTAAAAATACCACACATTTTTATGCTCAAACCAGAAAAAAAGCTGCGTAATAGTTAATAAAATCAGCATGACTGCGCATATAGCGTCTACAAACAAAAAAGTGAGCCTTTTGTCATAAAAATACTATGATTTCCATTACATGTTAAAATGTCTAAATGATCTGAATGACTGAATCAAAAACACGGTTTATATTGAAAAATAACAGATTTCTATATATGTGTAAACATCTTACAGAGAATACTAAATTACTACGTAATACTAGAATGACGCAAAAATCAGACTGAACGTGCAGAACTATTCGTAGTATAGAAGTACACAAGTTTCTCATCGAGCTGCTAAGCGTTTTGCTAAAGCAGGATTTATTCGTCCCTTCGTTGGCAGTATTTTACATGCACCGTTTACCTGGTCCGGACTGGCGATTGCTGCTGATGCTGTTTATTATGTAATGAGAGACTTTGGAGTTCTCCGACACAGACAGCACGTAGTCCCCGGGAATAGTGATCGAGTCCCGCACCAGGAACACTCCATGCCTCTGCCCTTGGAGCAGCGAAACCGCCTCTTGCCGGCTTAATCTCCCCCAATACCAGCTCCCTCGGTCCTCCGAATCAAAATTTCCGGCCATGACTAGCGCAAGAAAAAAGCCCAGGCTTCACAGGCCTTCCCTTCGCCTCTCCTTATCCGCAAGCAGCGTTCAACTCATGCAAAAACTTTACCGCGTTCCGTTGTTGAACACGTTTCGAATACGCGCAGCATTCGCACACTTTTCTACGCTTTTTTGTTCCAATCGAGTAAAAAAACAACCGACGTCGGAAACCCAACGTGCATGAGACGCAAAAACTACGACTATTCGCCCAGATCCTCTGATAATTGTTCAGTGTAAACCAAAACGTACATTGGAAGTTGTCACAAGGAAGTTCAAATATTTCAAATGGCGGACAAGGGAAACAATTTTTGACCTTATTTCCCGGAAGTGATGCAATAACACAGTCAATTCAGACGGTGCCTATAGGAAGCCATATTGATGCGGTCAATGTTGAAAAAGAGGCCATAACCCCGTATTATTCTGCAGTTTCATTGACTGTTGCAAATACAATTTAATTCACTTTTATTACATAATTTGTGGTTTTTATATGGACACATTTGATTTCGTTTGACTTAACTTAGTAATATATTTACATTTATTTACTAGAATATAATATATATATATTTTACATCTTTACGTCAAAATGATTAATGATATTCGTATTTATATTATTATTAATCCATATTTTTAGTAATTTCTTTGATCTGTGTTTGATAATGTATATGTATGTAAGTGGATCCATAGTATAGCTTGATAGATGTTTTATTTTTTTTTCTGGCCAGTGCCAAAGATAAATTTCCACTCTGTGAAAATCTGAACGGAAAATTAAGTTAAATAAAATCTGTTTCTCAAAAACACGATAGTCTCTAAAGAAAAATCTAGTTCAGTCCAGTGGTTTATAGCTGGTCCAAGCCGGTCATTAACTAGTCCTAACTTGTCACCATCTACCATGTTTTCCAATCCAGCTTGATTTGACCAGCTAGTATCTGGTTTGTTGCTGTACGATGTTAGACCAGCCAATGTCCAACTGGAAACCAGCTACCATGATCAACAACAAGAGTTACCCATTTAAAAAGGATTTTCCAGCAGTCTAAACTGTATTTTTATAGGCCTTGTTGGTCCATGCTTATTTTCATAATTTTCTTATCGAACAATTTATAGCCTTGTTTGCTAATATATTCAAAGGTCGTTTGTGTTATAAATTGCAAAAAGGAAAGAAACGGAAGTACGTAAACACGGTCGTTTACATAAAACAAGCTTGCACGAAGGAACTGCAAACCACTAGATGTCGACATCGATTACTAATCGTTTACAGTCCTCCTTACACCGGTCCCGTTCAATTACAGTTCAATGTTCCGGTGCACAAACGCAATGAAATCGTTTGCATGTTTATTGTTTTTACCACAGTACTAACCGCCCAACATTTTATGTGCTGTTTGACTCATAAATGAATTGTATTTTTGTTAAAGGTTTATTGATTTCGATGCCAACAGTCAAATACATTTTGTTTTGTTTACAAATACACATATTGCTGTTCCTTTTCATCCTTAGCATTCTCCTTTCTTTATTAACCATTGTGGGAATACAGAAATACTGACAAAATTCATTGATCACAGCTCTTCAGTGCACTTTTATCAACATATAATTCCCTTTGTGTAATGGCAGAACTTGTCTAGAAGTATGGCTTTGAAAAACAGCAGGAGATTTTGAGGCTACCTGGTGACCATAAAATGACATGATAATCTGAAATATATTGGTTAACTGTATTACAGGAGCAATTAGGCTTAACAATTAATTTTATAAACCATCATTTAGGGAGGGAGCTAATTCTACTTAAAAAACAATGAACAAGATTTTTGCATGTTAGCATTTTATGATATTATACAAAGTAGTACAGTATAAATGGATATAATAAATCCTAATTCTCAATTACGTAATTTGAAATAAAACAACTGTTTTCCATTAAGACAAATCTGTCTAATCAACATACACTGTCATTGAAACAACATTTTCATTTACTGGCATATCAGAACTAGATTGAATTACATTTGAATAATGTAAAATTTTAATTAGGCACTATATAGAGATGTTTATACTATGAAATACCTTAACAGTGGATAAATAGAAATGAAGCCTTGATATCATTTTAGTGTTTAAAGGATATATTTTAAACAACAGAGCTAAGAAACCTTACATTGTCTTCAAAATTCATGTCAAGCAGCAACAACAGAATAACAGTATTATATACTATCATATAACTAAACGACACTTTCTTTTTTCCGTGGAGTGAGTCTTTTCTCTTTGGCTTCGGTCCCGCTGCTCTGTATCAAACAAACATATTGTTATGGGCCAACACTGTGACAAGACATTTTGGTTTTCCACTGTATAAATTAGGGGCACTTAATATGAGCTCATCTGCGTCCCATCCACCTGACACCTGGGACATGCATATTCATTGGACGATACTGAATAGAATTTAGGTTGATTTTCACTGCTGGAGAGAACATGATGCTTGCAACAGTCAGATGCATAGATGGACACACCAAATCATGATGGCCAAGCCAATCTGCTTATATCCAGCGTGTTTAACTGATCTAAATGTGCACCTACACACACATGCACTTCTCCAGCAGGGTTTTGAACAGGCACATAGGCACACAGAGGTTTATGGTTATGACTGTGATGGGGAAAACCTGAATGGGAAGGTATATTTGATATTTTTGTAGCTCACAAGTGATCCATTTCTCCTTTGCAACAACAGACAACCGCTGTGATTGTCAACCCTATAAAACCTGCTGAATCCCATGACTTCGTGGATAACCCAGTCTGAAAACAAGCCTGTCACGCTTTCTCTTTTCTTAAAGGGACGAAGTTTACACACACTAATTAAATTAGACAGTGGCTTCAATCAGGTAGCATTGTCTGAATGACATGCTAACTGTTTTGGGACAAAGTCTTCTCTTAAAGGCTCGATGGCTCCAGAGGAGTGCTGTGACTGATGGGAAGACTAGTTTGGACACCTTTTTCCCTTTGCTCCACTTTGTGGCTGGATATTTTACATTTTTATGACAGTGAATGGGAAAACCTGAATGATAAGGTATATTTGATATTTTTGTACCTCACAAGTGATTCGATTCTTCTTTGCAAAAACAGACAGCAGCCATAATTGTCATACCTATTAAACTTGCTGAATCCCATGACTTTATGGGTAACCCAGTCTGAAAACAAGCCTCTTACGCTCTACAATTCTCTTTTTCTTAAAGGGACGAAGGTTACAGACTCTAATCAGTGGCTTCAATCAGGTAGGATTGTTCAAATGACATGCTAACTGGTCTGGGACAAAGTTTTCTCTTAAAGGCTCTATGGCTCCAGAGGAGTGCTGCAAATGGCTGGAGCAAGACATATGGGATGGCTGGAGCAAGACATATGGGATGACTGGCTTTGGACGTCCTCCTCACCCTCTGCTTTTGACACCTTCTACTTTTTTCGAATGGATCTATACATTTACATGACAGTGAAGGGAAAAACCTGAATGAGAAGGTGTATTTGATATTTTTTTACCTCACAAGTGATTCATTTCTCCTTTGCAACAACAGACAACCGCTGTGAGTGTCAACCCTATAAAACCTGAATCCCATGACTTCATGGATAACCCAGTCTGAAAACAAGCCTGTCACGTTTTCTCTTTTTCTTAAAGGGACCAGATTCTAATCAAATTAGACAGTGGCTTCAATCAGGTAGGGTTGTTTGAATGACATGCTAACTGGTCAGGGACAGAGTCTTCTCTTAAAGGCTCGATGGCTCCAGAAGAGTGCTGTGACTGGCTGGAGCAGGACAGATGGGAAGACAGGCTTTGTAAGTCCTCTTCGCCTTCTGCTTTGGATGCCCTTTTCTCTTTGCTCTGCTTTGCACCTGGATCTTTTACCAGCCGCTGCTCCTCCAAGGTCCACATACTGTCGTCCTCGTCCTCCTTGCCCTGGACCTCCCTATCAAAGTCCAGCAACTCCTCCATCATGTCCTCGATCTCCATCTCACCATCAATCTCTTCTTCTACCTCAGATCTGAGTTCTCCCATACTCTCTGTCCTGTTTGTATCATCTGCGTCATCCTCATCCACTCTGCCCTCTGGTTCGCTGGCCTGGCTCTCGCCGAACTCCAGGATGGTGGGAAGGTTGCCCTGTTTGGGGCAGCGCTTGCGCAGGCTCACCAGAAATGGTTGTGGGAGGGAGAAGATGTCCACGTTGTTCCCCAGGTCAATCCAGGTGACACTGGGGAAGCTGTCTGGGTCCTTCAGCGTGTCCGTGAGCTCTTTAAGCACGGCACGGGTCAGCCTGTTGCCATTGAGGGCCAGAGTCTCAAGGCGGGGAAGAGACGCCAGCGTAGGGAGGAGCAGAAGGAAGGCATCGTCTGTGAGCTCGGTGAAGCCCAGCTCTAGGCTGCCGATGCGGGACACGTGGTGATGCAGGTAGGCACAGAGACGCTCCATGTCTTTCACTCCAAGAGGGATGCCAGACAGATCTAATGTCCCACCGGAGGGAGGGCTTGAAAGAACTGATTTCAGACTGAGAAAGAGAAAAAGAAGCAGATGGAGAGTAAGAATGTGTGGAGGTGGGAGAATTAACTTTTTATTGAATTTTATAAATCAGAACCGTAGGAGAGAAAATATTAATCTTATTAAATATTAACCGAAAGGAAGAAAACTAATAAAACTAGGGCACATTTGCTGGTAATTTCATTAGGAACTGAAACATAATGTGGCAAAAATTATAATCTGGCCCTGTGGTGATACAGCATAAAAAAAACAAAAAAACAATCCATTTAATAAAGAAAAGGATCTCTTTATATATATATATATATATATATTAAGGGCTTGACTATCTGGGATTCTTAAGTTTTTTTTTTCTCTCCAGAACTCCATGTAGTCACATCACATCAAACCACTAAAATGAATATACAAGGAATAGAATCACATTATGTCTCATTGTATGTTTTTGTGACATGCAATTTTGCTGAAATGCTGCAAATAAATAGATGATATAAAATAAAATAATATAAAAAATATAAAATTATTTAAATGAATAAAAAATAACAAAAAATTTTTTAATTATAATAATGCAAAATACAGTTCATTTTTACAAACATTATTATGGCAAGAATGTCTATGGCCTTAATTCACTGACATTGGCAGGTGTGGCATCAACTTAGTGTTGGACCCTACATATATACAGCAGCTCTGCTCACATATTTAACCTATGCTGTCTGAAATAAGAACTTTTAGTGTGGACATTTCCTGTGGCAACAAAACATATTGTATAAAATGTATTATAATTATTAGAACTCCCATCCGCACTAATATGGCACTAGATTTCTACAAATGGAAGTGGAAATTGCTACAGTAATTGTAACAGTCATTAGTGCCTACAGAAGACATGTAGGGCAGGAGCAAACTGAAACTATCACAGCTAAATTATCCAGCCCTAAATGAGTAGAACAAAAAGGGCCTTAGAAACTGTTGAGGAACTAAACTTTATAATAATATAGAAAAGAATAGACTATGCAGCTTAGTTTACTGAAACCCATACCCGCTTTAACATTTTATTAAAACTCAGAGACTATCAAAGACTGTGGATATCATCTCATTGAGGGAAACTGAGACCTGATTGAAAGGATTCATTTTCTGTAAATGCATTACAGATTCAAAACAGCCCCTGGAAATACGAACAGCATAGAATTTAAGAGTTAATTTAATCATGATGTCAGTTGTTATTGTCAAATATGGATTAAGAACCTACGAGAGATAGATAAATGGAGTGATAGTGGGGAACAGAAGACGAAGGCAGGAAGAGAAGCTGATTTATTAAGTAAAAGAGAACAAATGCATTGCTTTAACCACTGCACATGCAGCAGACCCATAATAAGCTCAGTGTGCCACCACAGCTTGCCAGTGTGCGAGTGAAGACAGAAAGAGTGAAAGCGAGAAAAGAAACGGCGAGAATACTAATTCATAATGTGTCCGTCGCTAATTCACACCAGGACATGCATATATCTTATTGAACTGGCATTTGAGGAAGAGCGAGGAATAATAACCATCCTGATTTGACATGCTATGCTCATTCTGAATGATACATTTCCTGCCCCGCTCTGATCCTGTCACTGACCTAGCAAATAAAACAGCAGCAAAGTCAAGGAAATGGCTAAACCAGAACAGGATATCAACTCTCCTGATATTACTGGCCAGGATCCCGAATCCCACGCTCTTTAAGAGAAAAGCCTTTCCTTCTCTAAGCAATCTCACCCTGAATGCATCTGACCCACTTACATTCTCTCCTCTGCATTTGATCATTTCCAAATGCTCTCATTAACGAAGGAGGGATGTTAAGCAGAAATATTTTAAAACTATCTTTTACCAAAATGGTATGTGGCATGTGACTTTAGAGAACAATTTGAAAAGTATCAAAATTTCAAAAACTTTTACATAATATTTCTTAAACTGTTCTTAGATTTTTATAAAAATCTCTCAAATGCCCAAATTGCTTAAATAAGGAATCATTGTTTGCATATGATCTTAGAGTCACCAAAATAATCGCTTTACTGTTTTTCATATGCAGTATATGACACCAAAGCAGCTTTTGACTGCTTAGAAAGCAGGAAAGGATATATGAGGCTTTGTGTAATCAGAGATTTAGCAATCTACTTAATGCTTAATTTGCTTAATGTAGCTTTTTAATTGATCTGAAATTTAAATCACCCCTTGAATAACAAAAATGCAGCACAATGCAACAAAGAGAGTAATGAGCAACTCTACATTTTCCGTTTCGGCAGCAATTTGGTTAGTATGGTGTCTTTACTCCCATCACTTGCATTTTTTTCCTTTTTTTTTTTTACACAAGACTAATTATCGACCTGGCAGCAGGTGTGTGCTGTGAAAAATCCTTCCGTTTTATCATCTTTCCTGTGAATATAAGTGAAATCAGGTTATTACTTCAGCATGACAGATTGGAATAAAGATTTGAATTAAGACAATAAGGTTGAAGTTTCTCATTCTCAGCTTTACAGAAATAAACCCTTTCAATTACAATCAAACTGAAGAGCAGCAGGTGGGTGGGAGGGTGTTAGAGATGTGCCATACTGTATTGCATTGTTACAGTTCATTCAAATTCTGTCACAGAGGAAATGAAAGGAAGAGAAAGGAAAACCCAAACAAGCAACCCTGAAAATCAGTTTTATGCATCTTCTATAGAACATAAAGAGCGGTATGAGAAAAAGAGTGACTTCAAATCCATAATTTATATTGCTGGAATATATCTCTGTTCAAAAGTTTGAGGTCAGTAAGATTTTTTATAAAGAAATGAATATTTTTATTTAGGGACGCATTACTCAAATATAACATCACAAAATATTAATCAACTGTTTTTAACATAATAATAAAAATGTTTCTTGAGCAGCAAATGAGCATATTAGAATGATTTCGAAATGATCATGTGGTCAACATATTCTGTTACACCATATACACAAAATAACTATCTTTAAAAAAGCATCATATGACCCCTTTAAGACTATATGCTTACTTCATGATGTTCCCTATTACATAAAAATACCTTAAAACTGACTAATAATAACATAATTTGGACTTTCTTACGGGAAGATTAATCTCAATCCAATCCATTTTCTCTGTGTTTATAAATACTTTTTACACTTGAAAAAATGGCAATAGTAAAATAAAACTACTAATATTTAGCTGACTTCCTAATATTGACGACCAACATTTTTTATGATGCTCAGGCCCAATTCTGTATCCTAATCATGGAAAGTGCCAGCAGCTTTGTTTAAGATCTCTGTGTAATGACTTAAACGCTGAGTTCAAGCAATTTCTTTTGTCAAACAGCTCTTTTTTACTCAGCCTCTCAGGCATCAATGACTCTGACATGACAGCTGTCTGGACGGCTATGCAAATCAATACAAAAGCATCAATGTAAAGATACCACTAATTGGAGGCGGGTAGTTGCCATGTGCCAAATGAAATGTCAAAGTCACTGCTCGAATAAAGACAGACAGGGAATGAAATTGAAAAAGCCAGAGATGCAGAAAGCTGTAAGGAACAGGGCAGGAATGAATATCAATAGCTTATTGCAACTTCATCATCATGCCACATTCAAAACCCGCTGTTTCTGCTCTCAGGCAGTAAAGAGCGTGAGCAGAAGAGGACAAGAAGATGACAAGAGAGAAAGAGGCACGAAACCAGAGCTTAAGCCACTGAAAATCTAGCAAAAGGCAGAACTGTGAGGTAATCTGTCAAGGAGAGGCGGCATTAGAACGACTCGAGAGATCATATGAGGAGAAAATAGAGGGATGAAAAATAGGAGGGAAAATTTAGACGGCAGAAAGAATTCAGCAGACATGCCTGAGAGATGACAGTATGATTTCACAACAGCCCTTATTCCCTTATTCCACACCCTCTTCTACTCCTGTTTTGCATTCTCAAATCCCTTTTTCGTTTAACACAACTCACTATCTTTCTTCTCCCCTCAAATACCAGTGAGTTTGCTATTAATGTGGGTGTTATGGAGGCAGATCATATGCTAAAGCTAGATAAAACACTGTCGCCTCTGGACATGATGATCCAGAAAGCTCCGGTCTGCCTGTGTTGAGATGAGGAAGACATTCTTCACTGGCTCCTGACAACCGTTGCTGCTTGTTCTGGACTAAAGGGTCTCCACTGGACTGCAGACGCTTCGCCACATGCAGACCAGACGAGAGCAATGCGTTTCAAATACATTTCAGTCCATGAAACAACAGAGGTCATGTAGTAGGTCTATGGGATATCAGATTCCACTTAACAGGTTTTGTTTCAAAGAAGCGATCCAAATACTCCTAACGATATTTTTAGTTTACGCAACTGCATAATAATACAGCTTTCAGATATCTAGACCTGTTTAGATTGTTCCATTTGCATTTAACAATTTGACAGTTGACTAATGTATTATATTCAGTGAGAGTGGGCGATACTGTTGGCATTGCGACAGCGCAAGATTATGCAAATGAGAAAGAAAAAACATCCTAAACAAATGCAAACATTCAGGTCTTTATCTGATATGGACTTTTCTGTGCTAAACTCTTGATGTATACAGCTGTGCTAATAAATAAACTTTATCATATATAAATACAGTACTGTATGTATTTACACTGAAGTTAAATGCATGTTGTTGGATAAACTAACAGATCAACACATCCGGAGCAGATGTATAATTTCCTCCGGTTATATGTAGAATTGCAAATCAGCTTCAGTGTAAATATTTGCATGGAGGCACATAGATTAAACTGCACACACACTATGAGTAATGCATTGCTTGCATAAACACACACGTACCGCAGCTCAACATCTGTTACGTGTGAATTCTCTCAGAGAAAATGGGACACCTGTCTGAGAGACTGTCTCACTCTGACCGGTGGAGGAGGTTAAGGTCATGTTAGCACTTAACCATTACTAGAGCAGAGAGGGAGGAATCATTAAGGGAGAGAGAAAGAGAAGGGCAACTGAAGGAGACATAAAATGATGATAGTTAAAAATGAAATCATTATGAATGCTTGGCTGAATCTCACTGTTGTTATTGTTAACTAAAAGTAAAAAATGCTTTCGTTAATTAAAATAAAGCTGAAATACAATCAAATATAAATATTAGATTAACAACTGCAACTTAAAAAACTTGAAAATTAGAAATGAAATAATTGAAAAACTAATATTAAGTTGAAAAACTAATATTATTGAACTAAATCTGAAATAAAAAACTAAAATTAATTAATAAAAATAAAAATAATGCTAAATACAAATATTACAAAAACTAATAAAAACCATAATATTACTAAACTTATACTAAATTTAAAATGAAAACTCAAAGTATGAAAATTTAGGATGCTCTTTCAAAACTCACATTTAATACACTCTTAAAAATCAAGTTTCTTTATTGATATTTTTAGTTCCATGAAAAAACCTTCAACATCCATGGAACCTTTTTCAATTGCACCAAGGTTCTTTAAATTATTAAAATTTTCTTCACACTTAAAAAAAATGGTTCTTATAAGGATTCTTCACTGAAAGGTTCTTTTGAGGAACTCAAAATGGTTCTTCTGTGGCATCACTGTGAAAACTCCCTTCTAGAACCTTTTTTAAAAGAGTGCAAGTACTTAATCTCAAATGTTTCCTTCAAAAAAAGAAAGAAATTAGACTTGTATGAATTAGAAATGTTTGAGTTCATATTAAAAAAGCCATCTGGCAAAAAACATTGCTGAGATCTCTTCTGAGACTCTTGGGAAAACTCATTTGAGATTACTGGATTACTTTTTCCCAGGAGAACTGAGATCTGAGAAACAGGAGACTAAAAAGTGAATTGAAAATAAAAATGGTCATTTCATTTAACCACAAGAGATTTTACAGTATGTCTAAATTAAATATACTAAAATGTATCTGAAATACATTTATTTCATGCTAAGTATACTAAATACATTTACATATTTATGTACTTAATAAAAATACCCTGCAATTGTACTTTTCGTATACTAAAGTGGTATAAATAAAGTCTGCTAAATTGGATCAACTCATTTTGTACTTAATGCACTTTAATTGTGAAGAAGTAGTGCTGAGGTCCAACTAAAGAAATACTAAAGTATATCTGATTGTGCTAAAGTGGAACTATTGCAAGTATAGTCCCTTTTTGCACCGACGTCACAATTACGTCACCGCGCTAGCTGGAGGCAAAACAAAGCGAAAACTGGAGGCGGCCAATTCAAACCAGCACAGATTCAACTACATAAGGAGATTAGAATATCATCTTCTTGTGATGTTGGGTGCCAGAATCGACGTAGTACAGGCTCCAATTTGAAATTTTATCGCATACCTGCTGCCACTGCCAGACAAAAAAACGATGACAGCTGTGGTTAAACGCGATAAAATGAGCGGACTGAACAGAAACGATCGTCAAAAATGCTTGCGTTTGCAGCGCACACTTCTTATCAGAAAAGGTTAAATAAAGTTTTGTCTTTTGTTGATTATGGTTTGTGTTACGCGTCTAAAGATTTCTTATGCATCTTACGACATGCAAGAGTATGTCGTGTATGAAATAATGTCTGTGCATGTGTCTAAAACAAACTGACGATATATGTTTAATCATCTGTAATTGTATATACATTGCCCTCCAAAAGTTTGGAAACGCCCTAGAAAGTGGGGTTTTGGACAATATTGGCAAGAATCCTTTTTAATTTGTGATAATTTTGCACTGATAAGGGACAACACAAACTACGAAAACATTTTATTACATAAACAGTTTATACATAGAAAAAACTGAATTTTCGATTCATCAAAATACCCACCATTAGCAGCTATTACAGCTCTGCATAATCTGGGCATCCGAGCTGTCAGTTTATTCAAACATTGACTTGATATATTACTCCAAGCCTCCTGAAGGATTGCCCAAAGATGATTCACACTGGTTGGGCACTTCTTACGGACAGCTGGCAAAAGGGCATGTCTGACTTTGACATGTATATATTGCCATTATTATGTAATCAAAATGAAAATTATTATTGCTAGTCTTCAATGATAATGTCAAGTTACTTTAATGTACAGTATTTGCACCAAAAAATGATAATGATATATGCTGATATCGTCCAAAACCACACTTTGCCAGGGGTGTTTCCAAACTTTTGGAGGGCAGTGTACATTGTTGTGATTGATTGTGGTTGGAATTTTTAAGAACTTGGTAAGAAAGAATAATCAAACACATAAAGTTCAAAATTAGCAGTTTCTGGAATTTTTATTTCTAGAAAATAATCACATCTTTAAATGTACTGTATGTAAAATAATATAAAGGTACTGTAATGTCACTGTAAACTATCATTTACAGGAGAAATATCTATGTGGACATTACATACATCTTCAAATAATATATCCATCACATTGAATGTTTAACTTTTTTCACTCAGTTCTGGTTTCATCTGTTAAAATTAACTTTTTTTTGCGGTCCCGGACAGTGAGTGACCTTACATATGCAGGTAAAATCGGATTTTCTCCAGTCATTGTTAAAAAACAAGCTAAAAAAAAACTTCATAGCTAACATTAGTGAAGCGGTCAGGGGAATCTTTCTGCCTCCAGCTAAGCACCGCCCACAAAAAACGTCACAATGTTTACTAACAGAAAAAGGGTCTATACTTCAGATACACGTTAAATATCTTGCATTTAAAGACCGGTACTATTCAAAGATCATACAATCTTAGGCGTAATATTAAGAAATGTGCATTGTGCACAAGTAATACTCCAAATAAAGTTGAATTATAGTTTTTATATCCGTAAGTCTCAAGCGATATGCCAGTAAATATGTTAATAGACTGGAACTATACTTAGTATGAAATAAAATATATTTTAATTACATTACTTTTTTAGTGCTTGCATTGTCAAACGCCAAATCATAAAAACATCATAAAAGTAGTCCTATACTTGTTGTAATTTAAGAAAACAGTGACAGAATTTTCATTTTAGTTGAACTATTCCCTGGTTTTTCTTTCCTGTTTGCACCTTCAGGCTGTGAAATTATTTGAACTCCTATTTCCCCTGGACAGTCCCATTATTTCCAATCTGATGAAATCGCATCAGTACGCTCATAGTTCAGGCAGAGCAAACAAAAGTGCTTGAGGATGTTCAAACAGAGAATAAGGAGACCCTCAGAGGCACACAAGCATCGACAACACACCCAAGGAAAGGTGAGAACGTTGTCTGAGAAACACTTCCCTTTTTAAACCCCAACAGCTGCATTCACATCTGCGACAATAACCCACACCACAGTACACAACATAAGCGTAACGAATAAAGAGCCGTGTGTGGTGTGACTCAGACAAACAGCGGCGCTCCATCAACAAAAAGCACCCGGTGAGGATTAGACAACACAACCGGAGCGGATAAAAAGAAGAAGGTATCGAATCCGGTCTACGCAGAACACATGCCTTCACATTCCAGCTTAACCACAGCAGCCGATGCAATGAGTGAACTGCGGTAGGGAAGTTCAGCTGTTTTATCCTTGCACACACAAGTTAGGGAACAGAATAAAGGCGTCAGCTAATCTAAAGTGTATCCATTGACACAGGAAATAAATACAGCCTAGTATTTCCTCATTTACACATTACACAGTCTGTGTTTTGACTATATTAATGGTAGTTGGAAAAGAGCCACATAAGTATGAGTCTACACCACAGAACCATGTGTTAGCAAAAAACCACACGGCACACAGTAGGAGGCTGCTCTTTCATTCACTGACTCACTCTGCAGAATAAACACAGCTCTTATCATCAATGGATGGAGAGGAAACTGCTGAAAGCCCCATTGAGGAGCCAATTCACAGGTGATGAGATTTGGATGCTATACGCAGCTGTTCTGGAGACATAATATGAGATATTGTGTATTAAAACAATTTGGGGATATCAGAACCATAGGATCCAATCCTCAAATGAAACTCTCCATTAGCCGTGCGGCTTTTAAAGCGTAATTAATCCCTAAGTGCTGACGAATCAGTACATGGACAAACAACTGGCAAAGCGATGATTCATTTTGACTGCCTGCTCTGCAAAGTCGGAAAGCCTTTTATTTTTAAACCAACTAATCACTTTAATTAATGAACAAAGTGAGGCACTTGTGAGCCACTAGGCTTCCGTGTGTGGGCTGAAGGATACGGGCATCAATGTAATTTATAATGTAACATTAAATGCAATGTTTTTATGTGAAATGAAAGTAATTATGTGGCAGTAGAGACAATAAGAAAAGAGAGAAGAAAGAGAAGAAACAAAAAGGAAAAAAGAGAAAAAAGAACCCAAAAAAGAAAGGAAATAGACCAATTTTGACATAAGGATTTTGCTAATGAATCACTGAATCATTTGTGAATCCCTGTGATTGATTCATTGAAAAGAATCAATTTAAAAGAACGATTCACAAATTGTACATTAATTACCATATAGAGCAGCTATATACAGCCAAAAATATTTGAGAATGTACTGTATGTTGAACAAATATTCATAACAGAAGCTCATTACTTCTACATGAATTTCATAATATTGTTATTTATTATTTATATTAATAATAATAATAATAATAATAATAATAATAATAATAATAATAAGTTTAATTTATATAGCGCTTTTCCAGAGCTCAAAGCGCTTACAAATAAACATAAATGCAACAAAAACAAAAAACAATACAGTGTAACAAACATCACAGACAATCATGGTATCAGAAAACACAGTCCAGAATGAGAAATATGACCAAGAGTCCATGCAGCAGAAGCAGTATGTATAAAACATCACAAACAATCATGGTATCAAAAAATGCATAGTCCAGAGTGAGAAATATATGATTAAGAGTCCATGTAGCAGGAGCAATAGAGTAAAATGCAGCAACCAATAGTCCCTCATGGAGCGGCACACCAAGCAACCAGAGTCACAGTGTGCCCCAAACGCCACAGAGTCCAAAGGAGTGCAAACTCCAGGACCCCAAGAGGCAAACGGGAATCCTCGACGATATTATATTAAATGTTTTAGATAGTATATATTAAGTAATTATAAGAAAATATAGCATATATTCAGCAAAAAGTTCAAAGGTTTTAGGGTCAGTAAGGTTTTTTTTTTGAGAAATTAATATGCAAAGATGCATTGATTTGATCAGACGTGACAGTAAAGACATTTATAATGTTGCAAAAGATTTCTATTTAAAATAAACGCTGCGCATTCAAACATTTTATTCATCAAAGAATCCTGAAAAAATGGTTTCCACTAAAATATTAAAAAGCACAACTGTTTTCAACATTAATAATAGTAAAATCAGCATATATTAGAAAGATTTCTGAAGACTGACACAGAACACTGAAGTAATGATGCTGAAAATTCTGCTTTCCATCACAGAAATAAATTATATTTTAAAATGTATGAAAATAGAAACGTTTTTTTTAATTGTAATAATATTTCACAATATTACTGTTTTCTTGTATTATTTTTATTCATTTATTTATTCATTTTTTGATCAAATAAATGAAGCCTTTGTAAGTATAAGAGATCATAAAACTTACCGACCCCAAACTTTTGGTGTATGTGATAACTAGAAAAATGTGTATTGACTATATTTCTTTTAATATTTTAAAAGTCTTTTAAAAAAACTATTTGGGTATTCTTGTGCTTTCAATGTCCTGTGAATGTCTGTTTTAATTCGGGTGATGGTCTTACACAAATTAATACAGCACTTTGGTCAACCAAGGTTTTAAATGTGCTTTATAAATAAATTAAACTTGAAACTTGCAACTTGAAAAAACTATTTCAAATATTGATTTATTACCACGTTTTTCATAACTGTGGGAACCCTGAGAAGAAAGACGAATCAAGACAAAACAAAAAGAAATGCATTGTAAACTGAGGAGTAAAAAAAACCTTATTGTTGTACTGAGGAAAGTAATGCAGCATATGCCCTCACTGCCTAAATCTGAGACCCCCTCTCTGCTTGTCAGCTCTGCTTTCTCACCAGGCCTGTGGCTTCCTCTTCAGCAGCCCCTGCCGTCTCCACTGGGAGTGTGGGCTCAGGTGGTAGGTCAGCTGACGGCACACCTTCTCCATGGCACCCAAAGCATCTCCCTCCTGACAAAGATAGAGAGAAAGATCACATCAATCAAGCTGTAACACACAGCAGGTTAATGGGAACTGGCAGAAGATCAGGGTACCCAAGCCCTCAAGGTAAAATACTAATTTCTTTGACATTTATGATGACAGAGGAGCAAAGCTATATGGACTGACCGACATGTTACAAACACAGTCTGGCTCTATCAGTAGGTCATCTGAGGTTAGTGAGTGCGCATGCGTGTGATTTGGTAAAATGCATTAGCATGTAATGTATTAGCCACAAATTGATGTTTTGTATGGCCATCTCTGGAAAGCTTTATTATTTTAACTCACATTCATCACTGCCTAAAGCAATCCAATTTGCAGAGAGACACGAACACTCATACACACACTGCCTCGAGTAACTGCCACACTCCTCTAGATAGAAACTATTCCTCCCAATGTTTAACACATAAATAACCAAAAAAGAAAAGCACTGTATACTCCTGCAGGGCTGCCAATAATTAAATCTAGGGATGCACTGATATTACAGTTCTGGATGATAACCAATAGGTGGCTAATAAATATTAAAATTCTATACTATTTTGTGAATTTAGAATTAATAAGAAATTTAGTATGTATGTACATATATATATATATATATATATATATATATTTGGTGAAGGTATTTTTTAATATTGTTGAATAATTTTAATTATAATAAACTATATAAATTCAAAAATGACTACAGTGGTAATCTAAATATAAAAATAATTAAATATCCAATACTGACTGATACCAATGAATTCAATTAAAAAAATAAATGTAAAACAAAAGTCTCTTATATGGAACCAATATAACATGCATCCCTAATTAAATCTGTACCAAAATCTGTGTTGTTATTGTTAACTAAAACTAACAAATGTTACAAACAATTTTTGTTAATAGAAATAAAGCAGAAATAAAATATAAATGTTAATTGGAAAAAATTTTAAAATGACTAATACTGAAATTAAATAGAAATATTAAAACAACAAAACTAATAAAAATGAAAAAAGCACATGAAATTACTAAAACCTAAATAAAAATGAAAAAGAAAACTGAAAATATCAAAATAAAAGCAAATTCAAAATATTAAAATACTTAAATAGTATTTAAATAATACTAAAATAACATGGCTGTTATTTTATCAGAACATATTTCAATTTATTATGAGATGCAAAGGTGAAATCCTGGTTATGAGATTTTTTTTTTTTTATTGTCCATTAACAGTAATTTTGTCTTGTCATGTTAATCACAAGTGAAATGTACAGAGGTTTATTACTAGAATTACACTGATTTGCTTCAGGTAATAAATGAGGTTCAGTGCACTTGAGTGAATGAGAGGGCACTGCTCATGCATGACTAGATTACCAATTATCTCTAGTTTCAAGTACTAACACTTGTCTGCCCTGTGGCTCCAACTAAGAACCTACAAAATGTCTCAACATTCAGAGATGGCTATAAAATTCACGTGACCGGGACCAAATCTTTATAGGTCTTACCCTGGGCCAAATGACATTTGTTTTTATCAGGAATCCAAGCTAACAGTAACATAGCATTTCATCAAGGACACATTGTCTGTGCTCAGGTGTCTGTATCCACACTGGAAACATCAATATGTAAATCAATCCCGCCATCACATCTCTCCGCTGCACCAGGCCTTGACCTCTGCAGGGGATCAGAGATAGAACTATGTCTGTGGATATTGAGATGTCTGGAAAACACACCCTATGTGTTTGTAAAGCCTAGTGGCTGCTGAGGGTGAGATTAACAGTGCCACATGGCTGGTCAGCTCTGGTGCACATCCCCCTGCATACAGATAGTGGGTCCCCTGGCAATGTAATCATACACCCAGCGGGCTCTGACAGCTCTGAGAGTGTAACAGACAGCCCAGCTTTCCTTTCGTCACATCACTGAGCTCGTCTCTACTTTGTCTCCCTCCATTGCTACTTACAATAACATCACTTAGAGAAAATGTCACCTTACACACTTGTGCAAACTCTCACTCTCCCCACTTTTAGTTTACATTTCATTATGTCTGCTTAGTTAAAATTATTGCAGATGTTTTTGAGGCTGGTTCTCACTTTTTTATAATAATGTGCAGGTCATGGACTGGCCATCTGTTAAGGATGTTTCCCTGCCTGTTGGCCGAGATGCTGGGATAGACTCCAGCACTCCCATACGGTTTGAAAAATGGAGGTCCAGGTCATATTTCAACATAAAATCAAAAGAAAGTATATATATATATATATATATATATAACAATTTAAAGTAATTGTTCTCTATTTTTGTATATTTAAACATTTATTCCTGTTTTGGCAAAGCTGCATTTTCAGCATCATTACTCCAGACTTCCGTGTCACATGATCCTTCAGAAATCAATTTAAAATGCTGATTTGGTGCTCAAGAAACATTTCTTATTATCATTGTTGGAAACGGTTGTGCTGCTTAATATATTTTTGTGGAAGCCATTATTTTTCAGAATGCTTTGATAATTATAAAGTTGAAAAAACGTATTAATACGAAATATTTCATAAAATTGAAATCTTTTGTAACAGTGTAAATGTCTTTACTATCACTTTTGATCAATGTAATGCATCCTTGCTGAATAAAAGTCTTACAGAAATTTTGACCTGCAGTGTGTGTTTGTTTGTGTGTGTGTGTGTGGGTGTGTACACACACCAACACACACAACCATTAAATATTTATTGAAAAATATAAATATTAAAGATATTACTTACAATACAGATACTATTATGATATATTAAATTCTCTAATACAAGTATATAATTTACATACATTCTGTTTATTTTTCCTATTATGGTAATGATTATTGAATTTTTTTTCATCCCAACAATGAGCACTGAGAGAGGAAGTATGCTTAATTTACATAAAAATAATGGCATAACACAAAAAATCTTAATGCTCCTAAAAATGTACTTCATTTTCTTTAAGCAAAATAAAATGTCATTTTTCTTTCTTTTGATTTTGGGGTAAAATAAAACCAGGACATGTTCTTGACAGATTTCATGAGACTTACACAACCACATTTTATCAGAGAAGAGATGATGAGCTCAGTGTAAAGAAAACAATCGGCAGCATCCTTGTTGTTTTGGTGGAGGTCAGGTGTTTGTGCAGCTCTCTATAGGAGCTGAGCAGGGTGTTAGTGGTGTGATATAGTGCCTGACTTGCTTCATTAAGTGCAGCAGCAGCAGCAGTCTTGAAAGAGGGCTGACTGGTCTGTAGTGTGTGTGTGACTCATCCACGAATACACCTCCCTCTGCCTCTACCCTCTCCGCTCTCTTCATCTCTGCTTCTGCCTCACACAGAGACTCACACATGCTTAAGCAACTGGGTTTCATCCTAATGCTCACTGCACTGGAATGGTACGGTTTCCTTTTGCACGTCTATCTGCTATGCCGTCCAGGCAGTGCTATAAGGCACTTTTCATTAAATATTAACGTAACACAACATACGAGAAATGTACAGAAATAGAACAGAAATGGTAAAGTGTGTGTGCGTGTGTTTAGGTGTGCATGTCACGAATCACAGAAGCACTATACCGTCTTTGGGCAGTGAATATATTTGGCCAGGCTGATAATGAGGTCATGGGTAATGGGATCCACCAGGTTGCGGAAACTGGCATAGCGGTAGAGAACATCATCCAGAGAGGTTGACTCCATTCCCAGATCCTAGAAAAAAAGACACAATACAGAGAGGTCAAGAGAATGAAAACTACAGACTTGCAGCAGATCACAGTCAAAGGAATAGTTCACCCAAAAATGAAAATTACTCATCCTCAGGCTGTCCAAGATGTAGATGAGATTGTTTGTTCATCCGAGCAAATTTGGAGAAATTTAGCATCACTTGCTCACCAATGGAGCCTGTGTAGTGAATGGGTGCCGTCAGAATGAGAGTCCAAACAGCTGATAAAAACATCACAATAATCCACAAGTAATCCACACGACTCCATCAGTTAAAGTCTTGTGAATTGAAAAGCTGCATGTTTGTGATAAACAAATTCATCATTAAGACATTTTAACTTTAAATTGTCGCTTCTGGTTACATAATCCATAATAACGCTTCTTCCAGTTAAAAAAAAGTCCATCCCCTTTCCTCTCACATCCATTAACATATTTGTTTAGAACTGTTTTTGCTTGTAAATGGTGCTTGATCAGTGCATATTTCTCTTCTGATTCAGATGGAACAGCTTTGTCACTGGAGAAAGCAATATTATGGATAAAGGACAAAAGTTTAAAATGAAAAACGTCTTAAGAATGGATTTGTTAATTAGAAACATGCAACTTTTTGCTTAAAGGCGTTAACTGATGGACTGGAGACATGTGGATTACTTGTGGAATTCTGTGATGTTTTTATCAGCTGTTTGGACTCTCATTCTGACGGCACCCATTCATTGCAGAGGATCCATTGATGAGCAAGTGATGTAATGCTAAATTTCCCAAATCTGTTCTGATGAAGAAACAAACTGTGTGAGTAGATTTTCAGTCAATTTTCATTTTTGGATGAACTTATTTTAATAAGTTTTAATGTTAATAAGTTAATAAAGTTTTAAGTTTTAGTTAACCTTTAATGCTTATTTTCTTATTTAAAAATTTTAATGTCATCTAAGAAGCTTTTTATTTGTAATAACTATCTCACATAAAAGTAAACGTGCATGTCACATTTATATACACCTCCTAATGATGATGTTCAGTGTATAAATCATAGAAATGAAATGTCAAAATGTGGGCCTAGAAAGTTAACAGGCTTTGTTGTCAGCACAGAATAATAGAAAACAAATCCTTTAACTCTGCAAAACAAGCCAGACAGAAGGAAAAGTTAATCTACATTATCGAACATTTGCAGTTTGTAAAGCAAAAGGGCAGGCAGGGAGATCAGCAATTTAAAAAATTGCAAATGTGTGTGGGGGTGAGGGCTCTACAGCCAGAGCTAAATAATCAACAGCGAACCAACAGCAAATGGGTGGGTGTGAATGAAACAAATCATCATTAGTATGACAAAGTGAATAAGGTTCATCTTTGTTAAGGAAAAAAGCTGAATAATTTTAATGTCACTACATTTAACAAACTTACTAATGAATGAACACTAGACTCCTTGCATCAATGAAACCCCAGACCTAAACTGTGCATGCTGAGCAAAAGCCTTGGTTGATCATTATCATACCTCTATGGAGCAGAATCTTGATTAATTGATTTCCATTTAATCAAAGGCCCATCCATTTTCATGGTTTCCGGGCAACAAGGTGCATTTGGTAACCACTGGACAGGAAACGCTGTCCTTTGACTCTCTTGCTCATTATGTGCTTTAACCGCCATTGCAGGATACACTGCAAATGCATTTCAGTAACACTCTCACATTTACTTGGGGTATAAATCTTCCCCTTGTAAAAAAGAAGTACACTTACAAAGTAAGTAAAGGAATAATTTCAAAGAAACTGTACTTGGAAATAATGTAATATTAATTAAACAAAAGGCCATAAGTGTACTTAAAGAGGGTACAACTTCATGTTTCTTAACACATTTTAAAAAGTGCACTTTGCAATAATCTCTAATTAAAAGTTGTAAAGTACATTTTAAACCATTATGTTTTAATAGCCTAATCTTTTGTCATGCTTTAAAAAAAAACATAATATAGCACATGTAAAGTACTTGAGTATAATTTCGATTACAACTGTAGTGTCTTATTTGATATTACATTTAAAGTTGATGTAATTTAAATATACTAAATTACAAATTCACCATTACAAATGTGTAAATACAAATACATGACATACAAGTTTCAATAGAAATTACATTAAAGTGTATTTTAGTTTACCATAATGCTTGTTAGTAAATTAGTACACTTTACTACATTTCAAAGACGAGACAGAATGATTAAATTACATATAAAGATGTACTTAAAGGCCTAAGTGGGTCAAAAAAGTTAATAAATTAAATAATAATACATTTAAACTATACTAGACTTTCATTTAATTGTAAATAACATGCAATAAAGGGTTCAACAACATTACATTTAGTTTGCACTTAAGTACCTTCTTTTAAAATATATTATTTCCATAAGTGTGCTTCTTTTTCACAATGTCCTTCTGAGAACAAATCCTGCAGTTTGTTCCGCAGCCACCTGTTGCTTCGTCACTGGCCAACAATTCATTTAATACTACCTATGGAGGATTAGAAATCCCCATTAACTCTGTCTTTGATCCCTGCTGTACATATGCAGAAAATCCTTGATGGAAGCAAAGAGCAGCGGACCTGCTAAATAACCTTTCAGTCCATAAGATGATTGTTTCTCTTGAGGAAAGCTGGATCAAAAATAGTAATGGGGCGAGAGTTCTGGATGCACGTACCCATCAAACAGAGTCACTAGCTATCCAAGACAGCCATTCGATATAAAGCAGAGCATTGCGCTGACTGACAGCATCCATAATCACTACTCAAAGTAAACAGTTGGTGTTTATGCAGTGCAGTATTACTCTTCGGCCAGCTTGTGCTGTGTCTGTTCTCACAGGTTCGCAGGACTGTAAAATGGGCATCTGTCTCAATAGCACTGAATTCTGTGAAATGCAGAATCTATAGAGATGGGAAACTATTGTAGGAGTCTTGCTGTGTCTCAGATACGTCTGTATCAGCACTGCATAAAATCTGACAGTAATGATGTGTTTTGGAGGAAGAGTTTATGTCTTTCAATAGCTTACAAAATAACACCAGCCCAGTGTTGGACTGACATTTTAGGCCAGTTGCAACATATGAGGGGTTTCTGCATAGGGCACAGATTACAAATCAAGCCAATGAGTCCAATGCTTTGGGGCCTCTGTTTACCAGCTGAGAGGCCCATGGTGGTCCGACACATGCAAACAAAAGGCTGAAGAAGTCAAATTTATATAGATACAAGAGTGAACATAATTTCTTATATTTGTGATCTGATTTCTTGACATTTGGGCATTACATCTCACTACTGCAACCACAGGGAGCCTCCAAAAAAGGATAATATTTGTCACAAAAAAGCTCTTCAAGTGCTGTTTGAGAAATGGAGAAAAAGTTGATAGGTACGCTAATGGATAACAGGGCTGACATTCAACTTGTGGTGGACAAGAACTCATCAGAGAAGTCTGACAACTTTCTACCTGTATTTGAGTTTTAACCTAACCTCTAAAAGAAACATGGAGTGGTATTTGTACCTGGCGGAGAGTCTTCAGCATCTCTGTCGCATCATCGTGTTTCCCCTGCTTTGCCATCAGCATCATCTCTTGTATCATTCCGATGCGCCGCTGGTAGGGAGGAGGAGTCCCGCTGCTCCTCAGTTTGTCTCCTGACCTCAACATTAAAGAAGTAAGGATGTCTCCTCGCTCTTTCGTGGGGGTCCGTTTCCATCCTGTGCTCTGAGGGCTCGCTCCTGCCTCCTGCCCCGCGGCCTTCGTTTGCTTCGCTCCCATGTTTGGTTATAGAGTCTCACCCTGGAAAAGGGCCTCCAGACTGGGCATGCTTTCAAAACGCATTCACATTTAACTATTAAATGTCCTTTAATTTTAAGTGAGATTACATTTTGTAAGAAACAAATGAAAATAAGAAATAAGCCTTAGCGTTCCTATAAAGTTTATTAGAGAACAGTGTTTTAAAAGTCTTTCTGCTCACCTCTCACCTGACAGAGAAAATATACTTACATTAAGATGTGAATTAATATAGCAAAATTATAAAAACTTGCATCGAATGGCATTTCAGTAAAATCTTTCCCACAAAGTGCTCATTCACAGGGTGTGAATTATATGGGGGAGGTTTGGGAGGATGTACCACCCCCCTAATTAAGGCATGAATCCCCCCAAATTAAAGTTATTTTACATAAGCATTTATACGTTTCAACAGCGTTTGAATAACGTTTCAGTAACCACAAAATTTACGTACGCGAACAGGTAACCATAGCAACAGATGCTCATCGACGTTTGTATCGGGCGGTGCATCAATAAAACACTGTACTGTCGTTATTTATCACATTACGATGTATATACACATCACAAATATGTCACAAAAATTTTGTTTTGTTTTGTTTAAATCGTCTTGACGGTTAACCGCACTAGGAGCGCCAAACGACCGTTTGGGTTCCGCGATATGAAGCGATTACGCTCAGAAAATTACTTAAAAAGTTGACTCCGTTGCGCACACTTCTCATCCAATTTCCCACCAAAACTGTAGTTTACAACGCATAACGCTGAACTTTTACATCATTCACAGCTGACTCGTGTAACGTCAGTTGTTTACTCTTTAGAATCCTCCGTTTGCACGCGCAAAATCATTTGGGATTTTATAAGGCGGCAAAACATCTAAAACACTCCGTGTCACGTTCCAAACTTCTTGTATTTCAGCCCAGTTAGGTCATGATTTATCTTTTCTGTCAAAACACCAGTAATCCTCGATTCCCTCAGGTAGGGAACAAATCTGATGATGCCTGCGGCATGACCGCAGATTAAAGAAGAGCAGTCCCGCAAACCTCCAGAAACTCTCACAGTTCGGTTCAACAGAATTCAAGCACGATCTTACGGAAGGGTGATTCGTTTTCCGCCCGTATTTTTATTTCAGTCGTTGTTTGTGCGTGTTAACATCGCAGTTCCTCCGCAGTCTCTCATAGGCACACGACGTAGGTTTCTGTGTGAGTTTAGTCGACGGCGAACAGTACTGCTGTGAACAAGGGCATGTAAATATTTACGTCGTCCGTCACTGTTTTCCTCCTCGCACAAGTCATTCCAGTATTTTCTTCCATGCAGCCCGCAAAAATGTCACTGTTCTCTGCTGAAATATGCCATGTCGAATTAATTCCCGCTTTGATATGACCTCTCTCCAGGTGTGTCCCGTCTAAGGGTAGGGTGTGTTCAGAGGAGAACGACTGAACGGTCTCTCATCACTCAGATTGAGCGGAGAGGCGCTGGGTCTCGACACAGGCTGTGTGGGAGGGGTGGAGCGGTCTGCAACATCCTCCACTTTTGTTTCAATCTATAGTCGAGAATGCACCACTGCCATGGTACAGTTAACCAAGTGGAACAGATGGTCGCTATTGGGACTGCTCCAGTTCTGCTCTATAGGAGGCATTTCAGTACTTCAAAGGAAATGAAAGAATCATTCACACGTCTAGGCAACCCCATATCCCCGTATATGCGTAGTCATAGATTCTCCAAGTTATTTATCATCACTGACTTGTGCACTACGTTAATAGTTCGCCTTTCTTTGCTGACATCTGGTGTTTAACACATGGCATGTCATCTGCTGCAATTTTTTTGTTCTTAGATGGAAAATTTGGTACTGAAAAAAGTAATAAAACACTTAAAGGAACAGTTCACCCAAAATGAAAATTTGCTGACAGTGTACTCACGCTCAGACCATTCAAGTTGAGTTTGTTTCTTCATCAGAACAGATTTGGTGAAATTTAGCATTACATAACTTGCTCACCAGTTGGTCCTTTGAAGTGAATGGGTGCCGTTAGAATGAGAGTCCAAACAGCTAATAAAAATGCCATAATAATCCACAAGTAATCCAAATGGCTCCAGTCTATCAAAGTCTTGTGAAGTGAAAAGCTGTGTGTAAGAAACAAATCCATTATAAAGGCATTTTAACTTTAAATTGTCACTTCTGGCTAAAATTACAGTCAGTAATCCATAATAACTTCCTCCAGTGAAAAAGTCTAGTTCCTGTTGTCCTGTCACATCAAAATCTACCAAAATATTTGTTTAGAAATATTTGTTTGTTTTTTCTTGTAAACAGAGTTTAATTCTCTGCTGATTAAGATGAGACAACTTTTCACTGGAGAAAGCAATATTATGGACTTGGATCACCATCCAGCTAGGTTCTTCTACAATTACCCCATCTTCTTGTCCAGGCCCTTGTCATTTCTAGGCTGCACTACTGCAATGCTCTTCTCACTGGACTTCCATCATGCACAATCAAACCTCTACAAATGATTCCGAATGCAGCAGCACGACTGGTCTTCTACGAGCCCAAAAGAGCCCATGTTACACCTCTCTTTATCTCCTTGCACTGGCTACCGGTTGCGGCTCGCATCAGGTTCAAGTCATTGATGCTTGCATATAGAACAGGCACAGGTTCAGCACCCACCTACTTCCAATCACTATTACGAATCTACATCCCCTCCAGAAGTCTGAGATCTGCTAGTGAGCGACGCCTCGTGGTACCATCACAGAGAGGCTCAAAATCACTTTCCAGAACATTCTCATTCACCATTCCTGGCTGGTGGAATGATCTTCCCACCCCATCCAGAATGCTGAATCCCTGACAATTTTCAAGCGGCACCTGAAAACTCATCGCTTTCGCCGCTACTTGACTTCATCCTAAGTTAAAGGAAAAAAAAATTTAAAAACTGTCTTTCTCTTTTATTCCTTCCATTTCTAGCTTGTACTTATTTGAACAATGCCTGAAACTTGGTATTACGAGCACTTCTTGTATCTGTTTGCCTCTTTAAGAAGAATCGCTTTATGTATTCCCCAATTGTAAGTCGCTTTGGATAAAAGCGTCTACAAAATGACTAAATGTAAATGTAAATTTGGAAGCAACAGTTTTAAGCTAAATCACCTTGATGGATTTGATTATTATAAACAGCTTTTTGCTTCACAGGATGTTAACTGATAGACTAGAGTCATGTGGATTACTGTTTTGATTTTTTTTTTTTAATCAGCTGGGCACTTTGGCACACATTCACTGCAGATGATCCATTGGTAAACAAGTGATGCAATGCTAAATTTATCTGTGCTGATGAAGATCTCTTGTACTTGTCAGATAATACATTTGTATTTTTTTTGTTAATTCTTTTAAAAGTACTATGGAGTATTATTTAAGGTAAATATATCACATAGAAAATGTAAAGTAACTGACCTGACATCTTACTGATCCTCTTTCAAGTCATTTCTTTGTACAGAACAGCAGCAGCTACTGGAATACCATATCAATCATAATAAGAAAACTGGAAATTGGAAATGTCATTTTATTTATGCTTTTACAAACATATTTACAGTAAACAATAAAACAGTTCATCATCAAGTAGTTTAATCCAAATATATGATCAAAGGTTGGTTTCAAGATGATAATCTCTAATACAGTTTTATCCCACTAGGCTTTCTTAGTCAAACCACATTTCACTGGTTGACTTTGGCATGGCCTTAGAATAATCTTTGCAGCAAGCCAATAATTAGACTATTTGCATTTGGAGAAAACACAATTAGAGAATGTCCATCAACTGTCTTCTCCAGAATATAAGTAAGGAATTCACTATAAGAGGGGTTTAAACTTAAAGATACATTGACAATATGCTTGATTAACGCTAATAAGCTTATTCAATTGATGAACACAGTCGTCCAAATAAATAGAAGAAAAAAATCACATTCAAATCCTCTTAATACGGCCTTTCGAGGTGCAAGTGTTTGAAAGAATCAGTTATCCATGTCCCCATTGCACACTTGCATCACACCATTTAATAACTCCTCATTTTAACTTGCTATTCCTTTTTACCTTTTAAGTTATGCGGATGCTACAAATATTCAGCACTGTAGTCAGAAACTGAAAGATGCTTTGCTAAAACCATTGTATATTCAAGGAGCACTGATAAGGAAGGTAAAACATGGATCTCCAAGGGAACAGCCTGTAGGGATGCTGAGCCGAGCAGTGATTGTAGGTTTATTACAAGGGATAGCCTGTAGGGGGAGCTTTGTCATACTTATTGCTCTCTAGTGAAAAAGGTGGAATGCGCACGTCAAAGTGAGAGCCATCTGTCCTCTCAAAACAGAATGTCCCCCTAAACAAGGAAACAAAACGTGATGTTCATGCATCATTACTGAAACACAACATAAACGAGTGAAATCACATCAATTCAGATACACCAAAAACAAGCATTCAGCCATCTAGTCTAACAGCTGGACCACATTTCCAGTCTATATATAGATTTTAAAAAAAAAAGTACAGTTAGCATGGTTGTAAGAGTATGTTGATAATCTCACCACATGTGTCCACTAGGTGCCTGAAGTGAAACATGACTGCTGTATTGAAATGCTGGCTGTTCTCTTGACAAAACAGGCTCCTGGTGAGATAATGATGGATTGCATTCAGCAAACAAATCATATTTCCACAGTCTTTAATTCTCGTTATGCTTTTACTAATTAATAACCTTGCCAACCACTCCTCTGCCACGGACTGTTTCCAGAGTCCCTGAGAGACTGAAGATCCTCCAGTGTCTTTCCCTGAGTTGAACCACCTCATTGCCCAGGTTCTCCAGACGGATGCAGTACCGCCACTGAGGAAAACATCAACATATTATCTCTAATAGGTCATCAAGACCATTCTATATATGCCCCTTTTATTAAGTTATTTTAAAAAACATAATTAGGTAATTTTGCCTACCCAGTACACATGGGAGTTTTGAGCCTCCTGTTGACAAACAAAAACAAGTCAAAATCAAGACCATGAGTTGCATTCACTTTACCTCCATACTTATTCTATATATAAATTGTAATTATACATAAAATATGCTTTTCTTCAGAAAGGATGCATTAAATTCATCAAGTGACAGTAAACATAAAATTACAAAAGATTTTTTATTTCAAATAATTGCTGTTCTTTTAACTTTCTATTCATTAAAGAATCTTGAAAAAATATATTACGGTTTTCACAAATATTATGCAGCATTACTGCTTTCAATATTAATAATAAGAAATGTTTCTTAAGCATCAAATCAGCATAGTAGAATTATTTCTGAAGGATCATGTGACACTGAAGGCTGGAGTAATGGCCTTTAAAAATTCAGTTTTGCCATCACAGGAATAAATTGCATTTTAAAAATATATTGTAATAATATTTCACTATATTCCTGTATTGTTGATCAAATAAATGCAGCCTTGAGCAGTGTTGAGCACATGAGATCATTAAAAAAAAATCTTACATAACCCAAAATGTTCAACTGTAGTTTATAGACCTTAATCGGGTTAATCAGTCATATTGAATTTAATACGAATGAAAATGAGGCTGAGGGACAGACTTATAGTCTTTACAATAGCACACACTACATAAATGTCCTATTCCATTTTCTCAAGTCACAACTTTTAATTACCTTAGGGAGTTTTTGTCCACTGAAAGTTTTTTTTTTTTTTTTTTAGGAAAGAGGATTTCATCAGCTGAACAAATATAGTTATATAAAAGCTGAACTTATATTGTTAAACAACAGTACAGTCACAGCCTTTTTTCATTCCTGTCAAAAGCTAATTACAGCACTAACCTGACTAAGGTCTATAATCCATTATAATGTATACATTTAGTACATTTACAGAAACCTGCAATGAGAAATTGTTGCAATACATTACAACCCTCTATTCTTACTCTCATGCCCATGTAGAAGGGGATGACAGTGACACGGATGTTCTCTGTGGTTTCGCGATGCACATCTGAGAGCTCCAGCCACGGATGGTTCTTCTCCTGCCAGGCCCGTAGGGTATCTCTTGCAGTGAATGGAGGATCTAAATAGACAGTATGAATGCAATCCATCAGAAACATTTTATCAGTAAAAGTTTGAGTACTGCTGCAAAAGTGGAAGTGGACTACTTACTTCTGGAGGGGTTAAACATGAGGAAGCGTTCAAACAGCTCATGCTGGATAGGAACTTGCTCAGTGGAGTTATAAGGCAGGATGTCTTCATGACTCACATAATCCAGACCTGAAAGATACAAGCAGACCAGGAAGAAATTCATTAAATAATAGCTAATGGAACTTATTTAAAAATGCTGCCCAACAGGGTTCCCACACCTTGGTTAACTTCAAATTCAAGGACCTTTCAAGGACTTTCCGGATCCAATACCCTCAAATTCAAGGACTTAATGTGGGGACACATTTCAAGTGAGAGCAAGGTTACATTGTGTTATGTTGTAAGATACATTGTTACAGTTTTCATGTGTCAAACACAACTATGCAAAAAAGCATTTTTCCCATTTATTTTTGGCCATATGACAGAGATCTGATAGTCTGATATTCTATTTGTCGTATTTCTGTTTTGCATAAAACTGAAGAATATTCGGTACATCCTATACTGTATTATACTAAAATGATCTGATATTAATTTTTGCATGGATTTTATTGAAAAGAGCTTAGGCTCATGTAACCAGAAGTTTTAAGATATATGAATATGCTTTTTCATGCCTCATGGGTTTACATTATCTTAACAAGCAAAGCAATTCAACATTACATTAAATAAAATATTTGGGCAACAGATTATCACAAATGTTTTATGTGACTGATTTTGAGAGTTACCTGGAATTGCATACAGGGCCCTGCTATCATCGTGATTTGCCAGGAACGTAACTGCTTCAGTCTGAGATCGCTGAGACTAATGGTGACAAAAACAGAGTCACAAAAGTTAAAAATGGACTCATGATTGCACTAAAATCATCAAGTCATCTAAGACAGGGGTTCTCAACCTTTTGCAAGCTGGGCCCCCCCAAAGCTGGTTCATTGCAGTTGGCGCTTTTGACAAAAAAAAAAAAAAAAAGTCGCCAGGAGAATGATTTGTTTGTGTTATAATCAGTGCTTGAAGTGGGGGAAAAAGGTGGCGGTACTCTCTTTGCATTGGCAAATCATTACATTTTTACAGTGAAAAACAAAACTTGGAGATAATAGTTGTTACAACAATTTATTGTTATTTATTAACAACAAATGTATTTAAACATGTTTAGTGTGGTTTAGCAGGCGTGCGTGTATTTCACAAAAAACTAAAGGGAAACAATCTGTAGCCTATATTCTGACGAGTTTATTCGTTTTTATATATATATATATATATATATATAAAAATAAAAACTAAATACGACCTCACGTTTCTTTTATACGTTTGCAGCTCTCTGAAAACTTCCGTCCGTCATAAAATGAATTCGGATGGTTCAATTTTCTGCATTTTTCGTATCCGTAGCAAATATTTTGAGGGGTGTTTTGATAATTGAGAGCCACCAAATGACGAATATGAAAACGAATACGAGTTTCGGACTCAGTCAGGGTGCAAGGACCTTAAACTTTTGAGGCTTGCGCAGCTTCTCGAGGAGAAATCAAACAAATGAGCGTTTTCTAAAGTCTATGAGCGCAGCACACACAAATAAACTAAATTGACATACTGCAGTTAAATTTCAAAATGTGGTGTTTTTATATTTATAACATTTAACATGCCAGTTCCAGCACACATTCACACGACCTGACGACCAAGAGAGCTGTCAATTGACCATCACTTAATTTACCATCACCTCACCATTGGAAATGTACACTGATTTCATATGACAGTTCAACAAACAAGTTAATAATATTAAGTCACTTAGCATTTTAGACGAAATAATGACTGTTTTGGTCTATTTTAGTGTTTAAAATAGATCCGATGAATCCAAACAAACATCACAGCATGGCACACAGCAACACTCAATCGTGTTTTGAATGATTCAGTGTTTTGAACTAATCGGTTGAGTCAAAGATTCAATGACCCATGCACAAACATCTGTCTCATTCTTGATGAATCGGCCGTTTGAATGAACGACTCAATGACTCGCTTAATAAAACCGCTTATCACCTGCAATTGTGCTCACTATCGACAAACCAATCAAATTTGTTCAAAACTCTTTTTTTTAAATCAGTCCAAACACATTTTAATTTTTATTCAGGAGTTATGTATATACAAAACTATAACTTTTTATGACAGTAGTTTAGTGATAAAAAAAAATTTGCAAATTTTTTTTTCCAGGTTTTTTTTCCTCCCATCCTGTAGCCTACTCGCGCCCCCCCGGTTGAGAACCACTGATCTAAGACAAACATACGTACACTACATTAATTCACTATTTGCATGTCATTTGATGCCACTTACTATGTGAGGGCAGTCTCTGGTGTCTATGAGGACCTGATAGTATGTATGCATCTTGCCCTTAACTTCTTTCGACCCATGGGCCGCAGAGTCTGGCTTACTGAAAAAGCACACAACAAACAGGACCATTGTGTTGTAACACAGACTAAATGATTTAATCAGGTATAAGCCTAAAAAAATCCTCCACTACATACCTGTCAGCAGCAGCAGCAGGACTAACATCTCGATCATAAAGACGAGCGTGCCAAGGGAATAACACAATGCCTCTATATCCAAACACACTGTGTAGGAATAGCTGTGGATTGCACACTTAAAATTACAATGCTGACATCAGAGGAATCAGAATTAAGGGTTTTGTGATTATTAAAATGACCACTGACCTGTCCGGTTTCATATTTGCCGTGCTGCTTCAGAGCTTCAAATACTCCAACAGGCTCCAGTATTTTCCCCTCCGGTCTGTTTCTGCCAAGAATGAATCAGTTTAAAAAACGTAAATTGTAATATCCCATAGCTGGGATCCCATAGAGCAAAAAATATATTTCAAAATGTATTTCAGGGGCAAGAAAATACATTTTCAATCGTACAATAGCCTACATTTAGACTACAGGCAAACAGCAGGAATAGCATTTAGATTTTTAATGATTTATAAAAATGTTTAATTTTTTTATATATTGTACTACTGTAATTGTTTGGAACACTGTAAAATATGATCCCTGTAAAGTGTGTTTTTCTTCAAATGTTACATAATGTGAAAGGATTTCACATTTAAAAAGTCTTTAAACATATGTCTTTTAAAATTGTTTTTTATTTTTTTATTTAAATGTCTGTTAACATATATTTTTTATGTCTTTTACATTTTTTAAATATTTTTCAAAAAAAATACAAAAAAAGTGGCCAAAATATATTGGTAGAAAATATATTCTGAAACACATTTTAAAATATATTTGTTTGTTTTTTTTCGGAGGGGATAGTGGACAACACCATTGAATTAATCATCCCAGGCAACTTGTGGTCAACGAGGTTGAATATTGCGCAACATCTGAAAAAAGGATTTGGACACAGACCGCATCGAACCTGAAAGTTTCACGGTGCACTAAAAAGACAGACATGTGTTGACCACAAAAATAGGACTTGTTTACTGTCTGTTGGCTCAATCTCAGGCCCAGACTGTCATTCGGGGGGTTTGAAAGCAAGACTGAGGTTTGTCCTTCTTGAAGGCCTCATTTTGTGTATTGGTACCAGACCCATTGTAAATTTAACTCAAAAGCAGTGTCATCAACACATCTGATTGAAGATCCAGGCGTCCAGACACTTAGTAAAACAAATGAAGTGAACTGTATAACTACAGAGTTAAGCACTGAAACAATATGGCAGTAGTGTTGCAGGTATGCAAGCATGTGAATCCTTCAAACTATAGCAACAGCTGATATTAAATTCTTAATAAACATGAATGCATTTCACAGATACATCGTAAAAGTATTTCCTGTCAAAATCGTTTGCAGCAGCTACAACTCTGCGCAGTTATGTAACAGGAGGACATGGTAGGACATTCGTTTTACTAGCTCTTACCGTGATGACATGAACCTCGTCTGTTGAAAACTGGACAACCCGCATGCTGAACACAACGGCTGGGCTCTTTTCTGATCTAATCCGCTGCTGAAGTCTATTGCACTCAGTATTCTGTGAGTGCATTTGTGCTGGTTATATTTACTAGCAGTGGACAATAAGCCCCGACGTATTGCACACGCTGCCATCTTCCTTTAGCTATCTGCACATGAACACACGGACATAGTCAATATCATACATGTTAAACTCAAAACTCACACTTAAAGCGCGTGCAATTCAGGAATATTGAAAAGTACAAGTCTGAAATGACAGTTAATTAAGTTTTTACCCTTTTATTGCAATATTGGACATTTCCCATAACGCATTGCGACCGGAAAACGTCGATACTACACATAGGTCATGCTAACGTTCTGTTCCTTTTGTGGTACATTTGCGCAAACGTTCTTTTATTGAGACGTTGGATTTAACTATTTATATAATTCATAATACTGACCCCATCTTTTCTCGGTGTTTAGAAAATGTTTTACTTGGTTTTATTTGTCGCCGCAAATAAAACAAAATAATATGATATTATTAATTCTATTTTATTTTCGCCAAATATCATATAAATAAATGTAAAATCAAACTCTTGATTTTGGTTTTTGAACAAGAGCTTAAAATATATCAAGCGCTAATCTGTTCAACAAATATCCTACACAAATAACTGACTTCATTCATTTAAAATAAAATATTTTAACAAAAACCTTGCGCCTCAATCCAAAAGGCCGAATATATTCCTTTACAGTAGATGGCGCTGAACGATTGTGTAGTTCATTTGCAACGGTCATAGAAACACACTGAAGAAAAAGAAGATCAGCTGCTATTGGATATGCAGGGCTGTAAACAGGAAACATGCTTAAATTAAGATAAAATATAATTATATTAGTGTAACACTGGAACAACATAGATTAGTTTTGTTAGGAATATTTTCTGTTTTTCATTTGTGGCGCTAATTTGACTCTAGTTTTAGCTATTTGATACATTAAATGAGGAAGTCCTTTTTTGCTTTCGCTACTTTTCTATTTAGTGTCCATATAACCTAATATATTACTGAGAGATAAATGCACGTTAAGGTGTCCTGATCTTTAGCAGGCATCTTTGTTATCATGGCTTCTTCGTTTAAAATTGGAGAGAGATTTCGAGAGAAGGCGAGAGATTTACTGCAGAGAGAATCTGCTGTGTCAGAAGAGCTGAAGGAAGAATTGAAGGCTCTGACAGACCAGTCCATCATACCATTCAAGACTGTGAGAAAACTACACAAGCTTCTTCAAGAAAATGGTAAGAAACGTTCACATTCTATAGAGAAATTAACGTTTTGATACTTTACGTTTTGTACATTACAAACCGAGTTTGATGTTATTGTAGGACAGCCAGTGTATCTTCATGAGCTGTTTGAAGACAGCACACTTCATCTTCCAGAAGTCATCACACCTCCAAGGGTAAGTGAGAATATTTCAGTACTATTTGTTTTTATATTAATATTAGAAATTATATTTTTCACTTTCTTTTAAGCTTTATAATGATATTTATTTCCACCCAACAGAATCCCCAGCTGGTGGCCCGCTTAGAAAAAATTAAAGCAAAACTTGCCAATGAAGAATATAAGAGAATAACGCGGAACGTAAATCCGCAGGTGAACACTCTTCTACAGTCTTTATATCAAACATGTGCTCTATAGTTTTTGAAAATGATGTCAATATATTTATATTTTGCCCAACAGGAAATGAATCATCATGGAACTTTAGCAGATTTTGGACGACAAGGTCAGGATGTTCCCTTTTCTCCTCTCATTTTTAAAGCTTCTCTGTCTTGTTCATCTTACCTGTCATTTTGTTTTCTGCAGTGCGTTCCGTGAAGGCAGTTGTTGTTACTGTATTCAACTTCCTGGTGACTATAGTTGCAGCATTTGCCTGTTCATATCTGGGCAGCCAGTATATCTTCACTGAGACGACAGCGGTAAGTGTGTTCACACCATCAATGCACAGTGAATGAGGTTAGGTGTTTTGGAACTAAACTATGACTCTGTATGTATTTTCTTTCAGAGAGTAATAGCTGCAGTGATTGCAGCATCTGTTGTCGGTCTTGCTGAGCTTTATGTTCTGGTCCGGACTATGGAGGGAGAACTTGGAGAGCCCTGATACCAACTAAAATAATCCAGTATTGCAAAATTTCCATATTTTTTGTGTCATCATTAATGTTTTTCACTGTACAGCTTCTTTTTCTGTTTGCTTAGTTTCTCTCCAAATCAAAATGATTAGTTTTGGAAACCACTTGATCTCAAGACACTAGAAGGTACTTTATGATCGTGTTGTCTTGTTTATCTATGTTTGTATTTATTTGAAAGCCTCTACAGGAGTGTTATTCCTTGTTTCACTTATAACTAAGAAACATGACTGTAAATGATTTGTATAATAATAAAAAACAATCACAAACTAAGTTGTGTCAAAAGCATTAGAAAGAAAAAAAAAACATTTATTATATCACACTCCCTGGTGATGCTCACTGTTGAGAGTCCAGCTTTGTTTAACCAGGTTTAGCATTTCTGGTTACAATGCAGATCCAGTGCTTACTGTATGCTGTGTACTGTACTTCCTGCACATGCACCTGTGTATATGATCTTCGGCAAAGCTACAGAAATGTGCAGCTCAAGGTGGCATAAGAAACATTGCTCTTATGCCACTGAAAATTAGAAAGAAAAAAAAAATTCAAAATAGCTATAAACAATGTGCCATTCTGAGAACAAAAGATATATTGTACCTTATTTCCTGTACATTTCTATTTCTTTCTATCTTTCATTAGTAAATACGAAATCCGCTAATAGATTTCTATGTCTCTTATCTTTGCAGTCTATAAAATGGCTCTATAATCCACTGAATTTAAAATAGTAGTTCACCCAACAAAAAAAAAAGAAAATTTGCTGACCCTCTGGCCATCTTAGATGTTGAGTTTTGAGAAATGTACTATTACATCACTTGCTCACCAATGGATCCTCTGTATTGAATGTGTGGTGTCAGAATAATAGTCCATACAGCTGATAAAAACATCACAATAATCCACAAGTGATCCACACGAATCCAGTCTATATTAATGTCGAAAAGCTGCAAGTTTGTGATAAACAAATCCATTATTAGGGCATTTTAACTTAACAGTCATCACTTTTGGCAAAAAATACGAGTCCATAATCCATAATAATACTTCCTCCAGTGAAAAAGTCCATCTGCTGTTGTCCTCTCACATCAAAATCCACCGACATATTTGTTTAGAGCTGTTTTGGCTTATAAACGGTGCTTAATCTATGCATATTTCTTACCTGATTCAGACAAGACAACTTTTTCACTGGAGAAAGCAAAATTATGATGACAGAAAGCAACAGTTTAAAGTTAAAAACATCTTAATGATGAATTTGTTTCTTACAAACATGCAGCTTTTCACTTAATCAGACGTTAATTGATGAGCTGGATTCATGTGATTTACTTGTGGATTACTGTGATGCTTTGATCAGCTTTTTGGACTCTCATTCTGACGGCACCCATTCACTGCAAAGGATCCATTAATGTAGTAACGTAATACTACATTTTTCCAAATCTGTTCCAACAAAGAAACACACTACAACTTGTATGGCCTGAAGATGAGTACATCTTCATTTTGGGCTGAACTATTCCTTTAACTTCAAGCTGTTTAGTAATAAATCCGAGGCCACCATTTCTAAAAAGAGCATGCCATACACAAAAGCCATGTCTCAAAGGACTGTATAAATAGTCGATGACCTTTTCTTGACTAAAATGCAACCGTAGAAGCGTCATGCTTGAAATGGTGTGGGTTCTCGTGGACATTTTGCAACCCCATACCATAGTGACTATATCAGAGTTCAGTTTTGTCCAGCAGGGGGCAGTGCAGAGTGTTCAGCTGGGGCTGAAGAGGCCGAGTCTCACTCAAACTTGCGCAAGTGGTTATATAGTGACTGGACGTAAGTAAAGACACACATGGGGTCTGGTTTTCTGCCCATCACCATCATGTCCTCCACTTCAATGAGCCTATCGCAGCCAGCTTTCTTCCTGGAAACACAGAGAAACAGATTTAACAGGGGTGGACATGTATGGCTGTTTTTTATTCATTCTCCATGTCCGTTGACTATTTAAGTTAATATGATGAGTGTAGGCCTACTACATGTGTTCAGATGACGTTGGTGGTGCAGTTTTAGATCTATGTGAATATTTCAGGATGTGGGAATTGGGACACAGGAGTTGTAGGAGCATGATGTCATGCTGCTGGGCTGTCAGGTCGGAGTAGCAGTTTGAGGGGAAGGGGAGGTACCTTTGAGCTCAACAGGGATTTGTTGGCATGCGTTAGTGGTTTAAAGTGCGCTTTACGGACACCCTATACTCAGACGCATCGGAAACTAAGTAACTTTATCTTCTGTGCCGTACTGTGAGGTGATGTGGAGCACAACTGCAGATGATTTGTGTCAACTTGTATTTTGGATTCATTCTGTTCAGCTTGTTGGGTCAGGTCACGTTAAGTTCACATCTCATCTGTCCGTCTATTCCTATTTAAAGACTTTTAATACTTTATTAGAGCTTTTAAATGGAAATGAATATGCTGTCGTTATTTGCTCACCCGTATATCATCACAGAGTTTTATTTTTTCATTTTTCCATAGAACATAAAAGGGGATTTTTACAAGAATCTTTTCAGAGTGACCTGTTTTTGGTACTTTCATGCAGATTTTTTGTGTATTTTGGAGCTTGACGGACATTATGGGTTTGAAATAATATGAGGTTGAGTACAAAATGACAGAATATCACGTTAACACAATGGAAAAAGTATAGGCTACTAATGTTGGGGTCAGTAAATTTTTGTGTAAATTCTTTTATGCTCATGTAGGCTGCATTTATTTGATCAAAAATGCAGTAAAAAGTAATACTCTGAAATATTATTTCAATTTAAAGCAACTGTTTTCTGTCTTTATATATATATATATATATATATATAATTTATTCCTACGTTGGCAAAGCTGAATTTTCAAGCTTCAGTGTCACATGATCCTTCAGAAATCATTCTAATATGCTGATTTTCTGCTCAAGAAGCATTTCTTACTATTAAAAATGATGAAAACAGTTGCAGTGCTGTTTAAAATTTTTGTCAAAAAAATGATAAAAGAAAAAAAAACTGATTTCTTTGATGAATAGAAAGTTCAAAAGAACATCATTTATTTTAAATAGAAATCTTTTGTAACATTATAAATGCCACTTTAGATCAATTTAATGCATCCTTGCTGAATAAAAGTATTCATTTCTTTTTTTAAGAAAAATCTGACTGACATCAAAGTTCTGAACAGTAGTGAATGTATCATATTTCTTGTTAACTGTATATTTTTTCTTGGTCATCAACGCTTTTCAGTGTCTGATGGGATGACAGTAAGACAAACTACTCAACTTTCAGAGGTTAAGGCACCATGACGTGTGTTGACATCTAAATGCTATAGTGAAAAGGCTGAACAGAATCGCCTCCATTCCAGTGACTTACTCTGCCGTGCTGAATGCCAGCTCAAAGTTATGTTTGCGGTCGGCAGGAGACAGGACGTTGTAGTCAAACTCTGTGGGGAAGAAAGAGTGGACCAGGGCGCAGAATGCCATGCCGTCACTCCAGCTGGATGAGAAGTTTTGAATGTCGATGTTCTGCAGATTAACGGGAGAGAGTGAAGCTATTATATTTCACAGCACACTGGGGTTTTGCTCCCATAACCTTCAACACAAAGTCAAATCGGCTTTATATATTTTCTTAAATGTTCCTGGTTTCACTGAGCTTGAATCATCAGTGCATGTTATTCCAAAAAAAAGCCTTTTTTTGTCATTTTCCATCAAAATAATTGTAAAAAAAAATACAGACTAAAAAAATACATGAATAAAAAATATATAAAAATATAACTATGCCTTGCAAACCTGAATCATATATGTAGGTAAGTGTGTAGGATATATATATATAGGGTTATTATATTTAATTAAAACTAAAATTAAAACCATCCCTTTTTCATTACTTGGAATAATACAAATGTTAACTGAAATAAAATAAGATATAAGAAACTTAAACTTTATTTTTAGATAGTTGCCAACATTTTTATTTTCATTTAGTTTCATTTGATGCACTAAAATAACTAAAACTTAAATAATATTAATATATAATAGAAATAAATACAAAAGTGTGAGTGGTGTGCCAAATTTATATATAATTTTTTTTCATCAGTTTAAATTAAGAATGTAATAAACCTTAAGGGAATAATAATAACGAATAACAATGGATTGGAAAAAGAAGGTATGATTCTTCTAGCTTGATCCTTGGGAACAATTATAATTTTCTTTGAGAGTCTGCAGACGTGCTTGTGGTTGTCAGAGCAGATGTTTTACTGTTGTCTGGCTCTTCATATGCTGGAATTTTCTGTACACCTCATCATTTAATGGTGTTCATTTTTCATCCGTAGTTGGCAAATCTGACAGGCTGAGACATTGTCTGTCACTGAGGGAAATGGAAACCGTCATGCGTGTTGTCAGCTGTCTGCTCTGGTTCTCATGTTTACGTACTGCTCTCTGTTGACTCTAAATTAGGCTTGACCATTCCATTACTATCTCTAACTAGAGCCACATGGGCTGGTTTGCAAAGCCGCACTAGAGTCAGGCAGAATATATGGAACACTAATACCACACACATAATGTCCTTTCACTCTCTTCTCGATGTTAATAAAGTTGGTATGTTAAAGCTAATGAAGAGAATAACACTTCATAATGTGCTAAATCTTAAAATAACAGTATAGGAAGCTCTGAGATTCATGATAATCCTCAACTTATCAGTCTGAAGTGGTGTTAAACCATACTTTTAATACTCTACATGTGTTCAAAGCTCCTTTTTTTCTGCTGATTTGAGATCAATACCATGAGGCATGGTAGGCGATGTCTTACCTGGTACCCAATGGTCTTGGATCGACACCATTCCAGAAGAATCTGCTTGATGCTGCTAGCACTGGATACTCCAAAGCTCTGAGAGCGTTTCAGCTTTGGTTTGGAATCCACAGGCTTGGGTCGACTGAGTTGGGAAGATCAATGCAAGAGGTTTTTATTGGGATTGACTTTTCAGAACGTAAAAGAAAGGTTGCATAAACATGCAGATGATTCCATTACCTGTTGTTCTCAGAGTCCAGCCTCTCAAAAATAGACCTGCGAGCCTGGGCTCCAATGTTTCGAGGTAAAGTCTGGGACCTCACAAGCTCTCGTCTGCGCTCAATACCTCTACCGAAGGATAAATCTCCTGACATATCCACATTCCTGATATAAAGACATGAAGACGGCTCAGAAACATTTCAGTTCTGTGCAATATTAACGTTTTGTGTCAACATTTGATGATGAAATGATTTGTGCATTTTAGATTTTTTAAGTTTTTTATAGGTTTCACAGTTGCCTAATCCAAGGGTGTAGGTTTGGTTTTAACAAAGCCAGGAGACTAATATAATCCCTATAAGCATTTTAAATGACCATTTTCCTAATTTATGTTTTTACTAGGGACACTGTCTGCTTGAAACAAGACTTAACTCACCCACAGATGTGTGCTAGATAGCATCACTTTTAATGAAATATGTTACATTACTTAAAAATACTTTTGAAAAAATACAATTAACAATTAAAAAAAAAATCAGTTTAGAAAGGGAAACAAAATATGTTTATTTTACAATTAAAAACAGGACAGAAACATACAATACTTATTAAAACTTTACAATAGAGAATTTTAAATCACCTAAAAATGAGCAATTTTTTTTACAGCAGTTAATGCTAATTTATAAATATACTACTCTACATTGTTATTTCATGTTTGTTCTCAATATGTCATGTTATTTTATACAACATGAAGTGTTAAGAAATGCTTTAGTATACACTTAGTTCAAAAGTTTGGGGTCGGTTATATATATATATTTTTTATATGTTTTTAAAAGAAGCCTCTTATGCTAACCAAAGCTGCATTTATTTGATTAAAAACAGTAATATTGTGAAATATTATTACAATTTACAGTATCTGTATTCTATTTTGAATATATTTTGTATGAATGTAATTATGTAATTAATGTAAAAATGTAATTAATTTATTCCTCTGATGGCAAAGCTGAATTTTCAGTAGTCACATGCAAGTTTCATATTATAGTGCTGCGCAATATTTTTGTGGAAACTAGTATTTTTTTTCCCAGGATTCATTGATGAATATAAAAGAACAGCATTTATTTGCAAGAGAAAACTTTTGTAACATTATACATAGTTTTACTGTCACTTTTGATCAACGTGATGCATCCTTGCTGAATAACAGTATTTTTAAACAGCAGATATTAACATCAACCAAGATAAATACATTCTTTACAAAGATCTTGCTCAGTGGAAACATTTATTTGCACTTAGGCATATTCACACTCAACCCACCTGTCTGTACTTTGTGGGAAAAGCCCAGAGTAAGTCACTGACTTGGCTGGAGCCGAAGATGCTTTCTCTGTAAGACAGAACATGCAGTAACACAAACAATGAGACAGACTTTATGATAAAAGCACATGCTGTATATATATATATGAGTCACAGAGAATGGTTGAATTTGTCCTACCACTAAGCTGTGGAGAACCCATAGTCCTGGCAGGAGTCGGAGCCCATGTTTTCACAGACGATACTGTAACCACAAGACCAACACACACATTTAGGAGATGACAGCAGACAGACTCATCTGTAGCCTCACTTTGTGAAGCTGTGATATTCATACCTGCATGAACAGGAGACTCTAGCTGTGGCTGGTTATTACTGGTGACCGGCTGACTGTTTGTCAGTGAATCTGTTATGGCTGATGGCATGGCTTGCATTGGGCTACCAGGTGACTCAGGACTTTTCATAACTGCTGAGTCAGCCACTTTGGTGGTTGCTGTGATGGGCAGGTGTGGCATCGCCATCGAAATGGGAGCAGAGTGTTCCCGTGACACACCATTAGGTGGTGAGATTCTCCTCAAAGGCATAGTGGAGTTTTCTGATTAGAGAAAGGATTGTAGTCAATTAGTTTCAAGTTAAGCAGAATAATGTTTGATTAATACTAATAACTATTTTAGTTTTGACACTAATGTACGATAATCCACAACACAACAAAATCGCCACAACACAACGCATAGGACTAATTTTGTTGTGTTGCAGCCTGTTTCCGTTGTGTTTTTCTAATTTAATTGTGTTGTGGCTTGTTTCCATTGTGTTGTGGCTTGTTTTTGTTGTGTTGCGAGTTGTTTCCGTTGTGTTGCAGCTTGTTTTCCGTTGTGTTGTGACTTGTTTTTGTTGTGTTGTGAGTTGTTTCCGTTGTGTTGCGGCTTGTTTCATTGTGCTGCAGCATGTTTCCTATGAGTTTTGCTAATTTCATTGTGCTGCGGCTTGTTTCCGTTGTGTTGTGGCTTGTTTTTGTTGTGTTGCGACTTGTTTTCATTGTGTTGTGGCTTGTTTTTGTTATGTTGTGACTTGTTTTTGTTGTGTTGCGGCTTGTTTCGTGTTGCAGCATGTTTCCTTTGAGTTTTGCTAATTTCATTGTGTTGCGGTTTGTTTCCATTGTGTTTTGCTAATTTCGTTGTGTTGCGGCTTGTTTCTGTTGTGTTGCGACTTGTTTCCGTTGTGTTGTGGCTTGTTTTTGTTGTGTTGCAACTTTTTTTCATTGTGTTATGACTTGTTTTGTTGTGTTGCGACTTGTTTTCGTTGTGCTGCGGCTTGTTTCTGTTGTGTTGTGGCTTGCTTTTGTTGTGTTGCGACTTGCTTTTGTTGTGTTGCGACTTGTTTTCATTGTGCTGCGGCTTGTTTCCGTTGTGTTATGACTTGTTTTGTTGTGTTGTGGCTTGTTTCCATTTTGTTGCGGCTTGTTTCCTTTGTGTTGCAGCTTGTTTTTGTTGTGTTGCGACTTGTTTTCAATGTGTTGCAGTTTGTTTTTCCGTTGTGTTTCACTAATTTCATTGTGTTGCGGTTTGTTTCCATTGTGTTTTGCTAATTTCGTTGTGTTGCGGCTTGTTTCTGTTGTGTTGCGACTTGTTTTCGTTGTGTTGTGGCTTGCTTGAGTGGTTTTGAGTGGTAATACCTGTAGAGGATAAGTGTCCATTCTCCAAGCCTTGGGAAACTGGTGCGGGATCCACTTCAATGGGCTCATCTCGCTCAACACTCTGTTAGAGAGAGAAGCAGAATTTAAAGGTTAATATTTAAAAAGACTAATAATTTAATAACACTGTTAAATGTAATCTTTAGCAGATCTCAGAATGAATTCTTCATACTGTACATTATATGTTGTAATGCCTAAAGTCATCTTTAGCATTTAAACATGACTGATAGACAAAACAGTGTGGAATTTTAATATCAGCCTTTTTTGGTTAACAATAAATTGGTTATAAATAAATAGCTTAACAAGCCCCAGAAAAACAAGTATCTTTCTCAAGAGGCCCAGTCACAAATGGATAGGCACCGAAACAGGGTAAGGAACACGAGACACATGATGTGATTATCCAATAAACCCTAATCAGGGACATGAAAAGAGCCAAAGTGGCTTCAAATGAGTTCTTCAGAAGGTTACATTCTGCTAAAGCAAGTGAATGATGTAATCTAATCATTTGATTAAAGGCATTTGATTGATGAGTTCACTATGAAATCACTATGGAGTCCAGTAATGTTTACAGAAGACTAGTCTCTTTTAAAAATAAATCAAAGCTCTGGATCAGGTCTGATGTGGGTCATCAATACAGATATGGCTGCTTTGCTGGTCTATTTTAATCTTTAATAGCCACTTGTGCCCTCTATGCACTCTTCTGTCTGACCTAAATGCAAGAACACATGCTGACATTAGTGCCTTGAAGTTACACGCTGACACATGAAGGTCACCGCCTTGCTTCATTTCCTTCAGACCTCAACCATCAAATAGTTATACAGATACAGATGTTTGGCCTCAGCTGCAATGAGCTAACCATTATTAAAGAAGATTGTCTCCTAAGAGGGTGGCGGACTAGTTGTTTAAGGCCTGGAAGCAAACCAAACAAATGACTGTGCATGTTTAGTTGTCTCTTGCGCTGTCATTAATTACCTGGCAGCTTATCAATGGGCTTTAAAAAGCTCCTTTGTGTGCAGCCTGACCCTCACTAGTACATGCAAACACATACTAATATGCAAACAAATGTGCCTTCATGCACAGGAAGTGCTCATTTATGAGTGCAAATACAAAAACACAGGGATTAAAAACTATGCACGCAATCAGTGCATTTTAAAAGAGAAATAACTTCCTAGTGAGACTCAAGGAGTAATTGAACTGGAGGCCAGGTGACATCACATCTAAAGAATGCTGGAGGGGCGTGCGGTCGGAGGGGAGCAGCTGCCGGTCCCATTGAGGGAAGGAGATAGGGGGAGACAAAATTCACCCCAACCATGAAACTTATCCAACTCTGCTTTGCTAAACACGCAGGTTTTCAATGCTGTACTGCGTCATGTGTCAGTCTCTCTAGGGGATATCAGCAGACATGTGACTGTTTAGTGATAGGGATCGTGTATTATAGTGTTTTCGCATAGCCTGAATTTGGAAAAACATTGCCTGCAGCCATTAAGGTTTGTATCTGAAATTCCTTCCAAATGCATTGGTTCAGGCACTATTTTGGCACAGAGGTCACCTGCTGCTTGGACCCTGGGCTAAATTAAGAGGTGTAGGGGGGGAATCTAACCACACCCATCTCATGTTCACTGAACCGCATGCACTCACCCCAGTTCCTCTTTTTTCCTCCAGGAACAACACATTCTCCATCCCAGAGAATACGTCATTGCATTAATAGAGAGGAGCAATAAAACAAGTGCAGGAAATAGGGAGGTGAGACAGAACATTTGGAAAAGCACTTTAGTCTAAGGCTGCAACTAACAACTATTTTGATAATCGATGAATTTCTTTAATTTATCAATTAATCCAGCATAGTATTGCACTGCTACAATAACATTTTGCTTCTATTTTTCAAACCTATTTAGCTGTTCAGCCCAGCTTTAATCTTAGAATGATTCGTTCACAAATCTGACAATGCCATCAGGTTTCGGAGCAGATCAGTGAGTTGTTAACTGCTGCAGTTGGATTAGTCAAATTCACAAATGAATTAATTAATGTTATTTGTGAACCTGTTCAACTGATTAATTGAAAAGACTGGCCTCAAAGAATGACATATTCACAAATTGGACATTGCTAATTGGTCTTAAACAGATCATTGAATCAACTGAATCATTCCTTGTTATCTGTGAACTGGTTCAACTGATTCTTTGAAAATAATTGGCTAGAAACAAGATTTTCTCATGAACTGCACAGCGCAGTCAGGCATTGAAATGAGCTGTTAAATGCTCCGATTGGATCAGTCAAATTCACAAATGAATTAATGTTATCTTTAATTGGTTCAACTGAATAATTGAAAAGAATCTGTGATTCATTCATAAATGGAACAAAGCCACTGGGTCTCAGATTCAGGCTCAAGCAGATCATTGAGCCATTAACTGCTGCAACTGGAACAGTCGAATTCACAAATGAAATAATTCTTATTTGTGAACCTGTTCAACTGATTAATTGAAAAGACTGGCCTCAAAAGAACGACATATTCACAAATTAGACATCGCTATCTGGTCACAAACAGATCATTGAATCGCTGACTTGATGATTGATGCAATCAGGTCAGCTGAATTCAAAACTGAATCATTCCTTGATATCTGTGAACTGGTTCAACTGATTCTTTGAAAATAATTGGCATAAAAGAAAGATTTGTTCATGAACTGTACAACGAAGTCAGGCATTGACTAGAACATTGAAATGAGTTGTTAAATGCTGTTCAGCTGAATTATTGAAAAGAATCATTCAGAAATCGGACATAGCCACTGGGTCTCAGAGCAAGTCTCAAGCAGATCACTGAGTTGTTAATTGCTGCAACTTTATCAGTCAATGACAAACTGGATCAGTCATTCAAAATTAATTAATTATTGTTATTTGTGAAACAGTTCAAATGCATATCGCTATCTGGTCTTGAACAGATCCCTGAATCAGTGAGTTGTTTAATGCTACAATCAGTCAAATTCGCAACTGAATCATTCAATGCTATTGCTGTGAACTGGTTCAACTGATTCATTTAAAAGACTATTTTCAATATCAGTTATCATCAACATGGCAATTTAGTTGTTCAGCCCGACTTCAGTCTGAGTCCTCTAGCCACAAAAAAGAGGGGAAAAAAACCTGGACAATCCATTCTTTTGTCCTCAGGGAGGGTCACTCGTCTCCTGTACGTGCTGTTCCTTCATAACTGAGGACACTCAAAGACAATAAGGGTGCTTTTGACAACAGCGCCGTCTCTCAGACTATTCAAAACAGACCACTAGAGGACTTAATGCAGCCCCTTCAGAGACACAGTAATCACTCCTGCAGGTGAGAAGACAAGAAAAGGCCTTGAGGAGTCTTTAGTCCTTTTGGTTTTTTCCTACAATAGGCCTACATAAACCGAATGCCTCTAAATGCGGTTTCTATGTACAGTCCGCTCAGACAATGGACTCCCCACACAGAAAACCTTTCATGTGAGTCTAAATGTCCCTCTACGGCAAATTAAGAATTTCTCTAGCGTCCTGGCAGCCTGCCTATGCAATGCTGGGGTGCATAAAGGAAGATTTTTTCAGCGGATAATCACAAGGTTGTATTGTATATAATCTTGGAGTGATTTGATGGTGAGTGAAATAGGAGTTGAGCATTGTTACTGCAAGAGAAAACAGAGGGCTGCTCTGTGTATGATCTGAGAGATGAATGCCAGTTTTGATGAAGCGCTGTGTGTGTGCGCATCTGATTTTAAACGTATCTAAGAGGATATTCTTGCCTCAGTGTGACATTTGAGATTCTTGGAACGTTGTGGTGGCGGGGGAATGGAATGGAACATAAACAACAATAGAGGGCATGTTTGTGGGAGAACTCTAGAGCAGGGATAGGCAAATTCGGTCCTGGAGGGCCGGTGTCCTGCACAGTTTAGCTCCAACCCTAATCAAACACACCTGCCTGTAACTTTCTAGTGATCTTGAAGACACTGATTAGCTTCTTCAGGTGTGTTTGATTAGGGTTGGAGCTAAACTGTGCAGGACACCGGCCCTCCAGGACCGAATTTGCCTATCCCTGCTCTAGAGGGTTCAGGGGACTAATTCCAGCCCCTGTCACTCAAATCCTACAGATAGCCAGCTCTTACAAGGCCCTCTCTGGTATTAATAAGCCATGCTGATAGTGCTATTTATATTTTTTCCAATGTACAAATAGCTGGGCACACTTTTGGAGCAGGAGTGTCATGATCAGGAAAAGCAGAGTGGATGCTGTTTAAGGCATAAATCTGCAGTGTGAAAAGCAAATGAATCATTCGTGATTGAAGAGAAATGTTTATCCCCCAATTTAGCCGATAGTAATTTAAGGGCAGTTTTTCCTGCTGTTAAAAAGTCAGAGAGAGGTAGAGTCTATAAAATTTAGACAGACAGGGATGGGATGCCTGGTTTGTGAGGGTCTTTGCTCTGTAATTTCCTTCACAAACTCAAGTGTTTGTGAAGACAGAGGCAAACACCTGTTTTTTTGAAACACCACAAAGCCTGCAATTTCTCTTTTCTGACACTCATTTGAACACTCAGCTGTGTATAAACTACGAGAATTCCTCCTGATTTCTCAGGGAGTTGGGTGTGCTTCATTTTCACTCCCACATACTCCCCACATTCACAAATGTACACTGTAAAAAGCCTTGTTGTTCTCCAGGCCACATAAATTCAAGCTCTGAATTTGACCTTCTAATTTAATTTCATTGGTGTAACCAAATGTAGTCATGTTTATTGAGTCATATTAAATATTGGTTAGAGTCCAGTCTGACATTATTATGAATTATTAGGAGTCAGCATATTCAAGCTTTGAGGATTACTCTCAATTCTTGGCTCGTTTTGAGTCAGACAAGACCAATTAAGTGATTTGTTAGCTTAAGATGTGCTCAAACTGGATTACTGAATCAGTAAGGTCAACTGGTGCAACTGAATCATTTGAATTCCCAAATGAATCATTCAGAGCTGTCTGTGAAACAGTTCACTGAGAAGAACTGGCTGAAAAAGGATCGCTTGATTTCACGGATTAATTAATTCATGTTATTTGTGAACTAGTTTAATCGGATTTGTCTCAAAAGAATGATTTGTTCACAAATCACAATTCTGTTTTGAAGTTTCCCTATATGAAAATACTTAGAGCCAGATTTACTAAACAGGGCAAATTAGCATTAGATCGCAATTCCATAAAAGTGCCGATGGGAGGGGAAAATTCTGCGTGTGATTTACTGACAATGCGCACATTAAAGAACACAGATGCAGCCAGATCATTTCCATAATGACCAGCGCAATCTACCAAGAGCAGCGCAAATTACCGCCTGCTTTAAGACATGCTTTTTTTGGGCGTTAAATAATGGCGCAAATACCAGTAATTTGATGAGCGCAAACGTTAGTAAATCACATTGCGTGACTCATTATAATACTCTCCTCCCATAAATTTCGCGTCTGAAAGGGAAACTCCGACAAATGCATATTCAATAAGGTCAGGCGCAAAAATAACTGAGTCCTTCAGCGCTAATTCTTCACGCGCGTCTTTAGTAAATCCTGACAGTATATTTTAACGCCAAAAGACGGTTTGCGCTGGCACAAGCTATTAGTAAATCTGGCCCTTAGAGTTGAGATATTCAGCAATCTACTTAAGTTTGCTACCATCCACCTGGTATTTTAAATGCTACCACATAAGTACATTTTAGGTTGCCTAACAAAACATTTCTACACCTCTTTGGTTTACCAAAACATCCTCATAGTGGGAAGTGCACTCGAAACTGAACTGTACATTACTCATCTGTAAACAATCGTGTGGGTTCTGACGCAGGAGCTCCTAGACTCTTGAGAAACCTCTTCAGATTAAAACTACATGACCATGTAGCGAGTCCACTACAACACGATTCGCTGCAGCATGATTAATGGTGTGTACCCCGAGGGACTCGCTACATCTACAGCCCCACCTGCAGATAGGAGAACACAAAACTGGGCAGTGGTCAAACACACCGTCTCAGGCTAGAGAGAGAAAAAGGACCATTTCAGGAGTTTGCATCTAATATCTAAGAGCTTAACTTGGTTTAGACTTTCTAGCACCAGCTGAGACACCAGTGGCCTTGTATTCCAGTGACACACACATGGGCAGTAATGTGACTCCATGTAGGGTGGATAGGCTAGAACTTCTTCACCTAACTTCTCCCAATCTTGGCCCTTACGCATCTTGGCCCTTACGCAAGGCGGGACAATAGTTCCTGAAGGGCAGTGAGGTCATCCCGTAAACACAGAATTATTAACCTGTAACCACGGAAATGAAAATACATGGCATTGTCTGGAAATAATTAGGAGAGCCAGGGGCAGCATGCCTTTCTCTAGCCCCCCATCCACAATCTATTCTCTCTTTTCCACCCTCCCTCTCGCATTCCCTCACTCTTTCCCTCTTTCTCGCCCTCTCTCTCACACTCTACTGTATTAATAGCTGTGCAAAGGTTTTTTGTTCTACTCCTTCTTCTTTGCCAGGAATCTGTGCTGGACATGGAGATCCAGGCAGGGCAACGGGAGGAGATTAAACGATCTGTTCCATTGTGAGTGCTTTGGCTTCAGGCCAGCGCCGAGCTGGAAACGTCAAACATATCTCACACAAACACATGCAAACAAACACATGCTAGTATGTTCACGTAAGCTCCTTTAACCCTCCTGCCAAGGCGTAAAAGTATACAGGCGCATTTTCATACGCATTAGCCTCATAAATAAAGGCTTGGAGTCCAGCAGCCTCGCAAATGTGGACGCTTAAGTGAATCTTTGCAAACAAATGCTCAGCCTTTAAGCCTTTGGAAGCCTACTTGGCTACCTGGCAGGCCGTCCAAATCTAGAAAACTCCCAACATCAAAACCGAATTTAAAGCCAAGCATGTCAGATCAAACGACATTCCTCTGGGCTCCATGTAACCAAAGTGGACCGTTTTAAAAACAGCTTGACTTTGGCAATATTAGATGGGTGAAAACTAGATGTACTGGCACTCTGGGGTGAGGCAAGTCAAAGCGAGGAGGGTGTTTCTCACACTGCCACAGCCAAACATGGGATTGAAGTGCTGTTATGGTCATTTGGTGAAGCTTGGCAACATGGGGTATATGTAGAGGAAAAATGGTCCTCGCTACAGATGTGTGGTGTGTATAAACATGTCACAGAAGGCATAAATGTTTATGGTTATGTCACAACATGGTGAACGGTGTATGTCAAAACTATAATTGTTAACGGTTCTTTGCCAGTTTAAAACGTCTTGATTGAAAAATACTTGCAATATGACAATCCACAGAAAAGATAGACATGAGGATGCATTTTCTTGAGCTCCTCAACAAAAACAATATACATGTTCAGTTGTTACCTTCCTAAGTCAAATTTATGTTATACCATTTACAGTTTATTTACTTTAATAGTACATCATGAAACATGCTGTCTTCCCAGTGGAAAAGTGAAAAAGTGCATTACGTCTGTTCTTAGGGCTAGTTTGGCTCAAGAAAATGGTGCAAATTCTGCTAGTTGCTACAAGCCTAGTGGAAGATGTTAATGCCATAATGCAGATGATTCAATCTCTTTGAGAAGATGTGTGGATTGACTTTTGTCACTAAGATTACTGATGAAAACCATTAACAAAGGGTTTTTGGATTTTGTCAGCAAAAATAAGATGAGGTAAAATAAGTACACCATGACAATAATTAAAAACATACTGTTGATGAAAAAACACTGCAAATATTAATAATGCACTAATAATGTGTTTTTTAAGATATGTCTTGAAATAATATGATTTTTTTTACATTAAAAAAAACATTTTTTAAGTATTTAAGTTTTTAATGTATAAAATGTTTGAACATATTTTGTATATTTTGCACTTGTCAATGTGATTTTTTTAAACTAAAACTAAATGCTGTTTTGAGTAAAACTGACTAAAATGAATCAATATAACTTGATGAAATATTGACTAAATTTAAAAGATGTGTTCATCAAAAGACAAAAACTGCAGTATGGCTAAAACAAAACTGTGAAACATCTACAGAACTACAACACAAAATAGTTAAAAAACCCGCTGTCAATCAGGTTAGCAACCAATCCAAGATGCTAGAAGACAATTGCAAACATCTACTCTGATTTTAAAATAAAATACTGTCTAAAAACGAACTCTGAAATGCTGTCAAGAGAGCTAAAACACAAAGAGATCTGTGAAACCCACTGTCAACTAGGTTAGCAACCAGAAACAAGATGCTAGAAGACAGCTGTTAATATCTACTCTGATGCCATTGCTAACTTAAAGCGCACTGTAGAACAGCTGAAGAAAGAAATCAATAGAAACCTCTTAGACAAGGATCCGGAGGCCAAATCCAGGCCATATAAACTTCATAATTTGGGACTGACAGCATGAAGCTAAGAGGAAATTGAGTTTATGATTAACAATAAATATCTGCAATATCTGTTAGCGTATTTGTGTCTGTGGGCGCCTGTGTTAGTCTATATCCTTTCTCTGAGATTTCGAGCATGCTCTAACAGAGTTTCCACAGATAACACCCGTGCAAATCTTATCTTCCTCCCACCCCAATCTCCACTCTCACCCTCACATGCCCTGGAGAAGCACAGCCAAACACACACACGTGCTCCAGTGGGAGTCAAAGTGTCTGACTTTTACAATGCAGTGACTACGCTGAGGCACAGTAGAATCAAAGATAGCCCACTGACCCCTAAACAATTTATTCACATCAGTAGTAATGGAGGGCAAGAGGCTTTTTTGTGCTCAAGGCCAAATGTGAACGAGCGGTGGGACCAGGCTTCACAGGTGTGGTTCCCGGCCAAGCACCTGTCCTTCAAACGAAAGAGGCTCCAGCGGAGTCCGGCAGTGCTATATCTACACCACATCCCATTGAATAAAGAAAGGAGGAGGGTGTCCTGGGTGTTCTTTAAATCCTGACTCACCCAGTGTACTTCAAATGAGGCAGAATGTCGACACAATGGCCCATTGAAACCACAGACACGCTGCGGTAATTGGCAACAGCAGTGCAGGACTCCTCTGTGGAGATAGCACACAGTGAGGGCAGAGCAAAAGCATTTGCTGGTCGCCTGAACTCTGGATGGGAAGAGGAACACAGGATGATACGGTTCATGTGCATTTAAAGTTTTGACCGTAAAGTTGCAGCAAAAACATATAAAATGAAGCTGGCATCTTCGCTGTCATGAGTCATTGTCATATATCAATCATTCATCTATCTGTCTGTTCATCTGTCCGCTCATCTATCAGTATGTCCTTTCATCCATCTGTCCGTTTTTCTATCCATCATCATTCTTTCTATCCATCCATATATCTATCCGTTCATCCGTCCATTTTATCCATCCATCCATCCATCCATCCATGTCAGTTTTTCTATCCAACATCGTTTTCTTTCTTTCTTTCTTTCTTTCTTTCTTTCTTTCTTTCTTTCCATTCATCCGTCTTTCTATCATCATTGTTCTTTCTATCCATCCATCCATCAATGTCAGTTTTCTATCCATCATCGTTCTATCTATCTATCTATCTATCTATCTATCTATCTATCTATCTATCTATCTATCTATCTATCTACCTACCTACCTATCTTTCTATCTATCAGTATGTCCTTTCATCTGTCTGTCTGTTTTTCTATCCATCCATCCATGTCAGTTTTTCTATCCATCATCATTCTTTCCGTTTATCTGTCTATCTATCTATCTATCTATCTATCTATCTATCTATCTATCTATCTATCTATCTATCTCTGTTCATCTGTCCATCCATTTTTCTATCCATCATTGTTCTTTCTGTCCATCCTTCCATCCATTTTATCTGTCAGTTTTTCTATCCATCATCGTTCTATCTATCTATCTATCTATCTATCTATCTATCTATCTATCTACCTACCTATCTTTCTATCTATCAGTATGTCCTTTCATCTGTCTGTCTGTTTTTCTATCCATCCATCCATGTCAGTTTTTCTATCCATCATCATTCTTTCCGTTTATCTGTCTATCTATCTATCTATCTATCTATCTATCTATCTATCTATCTATCTCTGTTCATCTGTCCATCCATTTTTCTATCCATCATTGTTCTTTCTGTCCATCCTTCCATCCATTTTATCTGTCAGTTTTTCTATCCATCATCGTTCTTTCCATCCATCCATTTATCTATCTATCTATCTATCTATCTATCTATCTATCTATCTATCTATCTATCTATCTATCTATCTATCTGTCTGCCTGCCTGCGGTTCTAATTGTTCTGTTCATCTATCATTGTTATTTCTATCTATCTGTCCATCCATCCATCCATCCATCCATCCTCTAAACCTTGACAAAGTTATTTATTTAATCTTTTCTTTTTTTAAATTTAATCCCTGAATTACAATTAATTTTATTTCTACTTTTTTACACTCAAATTCTAATTTCTAATATGCTCCTTGTTTGCTACATCAACTTAAATTCAAATGACTATAAACTGTAGTGAGAGAGGGCAAGCACAGAATGACAGACAGAAAGAAAGACGGCAAGGGAGAGGGAGCGATAAATGAAGAGGACTGGAGACAGTGTTTCGTGTGAGACAGAATGATAGCTGAGAGACAAGAACAAGAAATGCCACAGATACAGTGGCGGCAGTCTGAGATTGAGCCCAGGATAAACTGTTATTTCCCAGGAACGGAAAGTACAACAGGCCTCTGAGAGAATCAGAGACAGACACGGAGCTAGAAGGAAGAGCATGAGATAAAGTGTGATACTCATGATATCTGCAGGTGCTCTCAGTACAGCCACATGGAGGCAGGCCAGCACACATCTCCACGTGGAGTCTCGCTGTCTTTTTCCAGTCTTTCTCTCTCTCACTCACTTTTTCCTGCAGGCTGAGCCTGAAAGGGAGTGCTTTGCAGACCTGCCACAACAGTCTCTGAGTATTTTACAAGCCCAAAACGTAGCTCTCTGATTATGCGGTTGGCAGGTGTGGATGTGGCAGGGAAGATAACAGCCTTCCTTGTCTCTACTGACTCTCACTCACAGCCAAAATCAACTGCACTCCCTGCTACTACAATTATGACGATTTAGAAAAACCATTTACAAACCTGAAATCTAAAACAAGACCTTGTGAAACAAGCCAATTATATTTGCATGCTATGCAAATTATGGTATTTTTAAACTTCATAGCACAGAGCTCTAAAGTGATAAGTGACGACTGCATGACGTTTGAGTTTTACTGTCACAAGCAGCAGCTGTTAAAGGCTTAAAGCTGACAGGTTCAACTCAACAGAGAGACTCCTCAAACAAAATAAAGCTGTAGTCCTGTAATCCTGAATAGATCCACTATCCATCATATCAAGAACTGCATCTTAGGATCCTAAAATCGCTCAACTTTGCAGAGTTTACACTATAAATATACAAACTATTAAATGTACATGTTCAAATAAAACACTCTGAATAAATGACATCTGCAAAAACTGATAAAATCATCTTGGTTTGATCTGTAAAGATGTGAACAAAACATCTGGGTTGTTTGAGCATTTTAAAGTGACTGTTTTAATTAAAAATGTGTCATTTCACAAAAATCTGGAGCCTTTACACAGGCAATGGAAGGCTGCTGTGAGTGAAGACAGATTTGTTCCTGCTCTAAATTATGTGCAAAAGCACAATGCTGCATAAAAGCTATAATAAAATAAGCTGCTTTATTTCTGTGTAAATTAAACGCAGCATCAGAGCTATCTTAATTTAATTAAGTTCTACATTTATTATATTAGCTGTTAATAATTGCTCATATTGTTTTTAAGCATCAATTTCATAACATTACTCATGTAATTTTAATTCCCAAGTATTTATGCAGCATTAAACGGCCTCTTGTCATTAATTTAAGCCACTTCAGGTCCAGCTTCCATGCTGCATTAATTTTCTAAAATAGATCCAACTCTAAATTCTGATTGTAAAATGACTATAAAATTGATATTAATTAGGCAAGTTGCTTAACAGCTTGTCAACTGTAAATATCCAAAAAACACTACTTGGTGGTCGAATTATTTATTTGTATTGTGCCTAAGAACTATGGTACAGTTCCAATAATGCATAGCCATATGTGGCTTAAGATCATCATAACAGTAGAGCAAAACTGTGGCAGTGAAGTATATGTCACTTGATCCAAACATCATTCACATTTGTCAGAGACTGCGCCAAAGGTCTGAGACAAATTCTGCCCTTACAAACATTCAGTTAGTTTGTATATGTTATCCAGCTTCAGGCTTCTCTATATATCTAAATATTTAGTTTTCCAACACACATCAATTCATTTTTCCCAGTTCCACAAAATGACCTCACTCGAGGTCACGCTTCCATTTAAACACATAATCGCAAATAATCTACTCACATTAGTTTTGCTGGTGACGGAGAAAGTGGCTCTGCTGGAGAAGCGTGTGGCAGTGGGACTGGAGGCAGAGCCGCTGGCGGAGCCGGTCAGAGCTGCTACGCTGGGGGCCGCAGACGGTGGAGACTGATGCCCTGCGGTGCTGCTGTTGCTCTGTGGTGGCGCCGATCCTTCAGTGAGAAGTGCGCTTCTGTCGCACACCGACCCCGTCAGCATCTCTACCTGTCGGGTCAGGGCCTCTAACTGACCCCTGAGCTGCCGGTTCTCCTGCTGCAGCTGCGCCACGGCCCGGCCCAGAGGTCCGCTCACATTAATGGCCTCTTCTAGTCTCCGCTCGATGCCCAGCTTGAAAGCGCTGACGTCCACGTGGATCTCACGCACCGCATCCCGCAATGTGGCTTCATAGCGGGCCAAAGCGGCACACACCGTCTCCCCTTCCGGAGAGCCCTCGGCCACTGATGCCAACGGGCCTGCGTCCATCTCCACTGTGAGTCCAGGTATCTTCCTTTACAGTCCTACACCAAATTAAAATCTGTCTCTGATATTTCCCTCTTGAAATAGTTTACAGTCCCAGATCCATATAGAAATCCACAGGGATTGATAACAGTGACCTGTGAAGACAAAACTCAGTCAGATACAAACTTGGTTTAATTATCTAATGAATAAAAAACATTCTTAAACATCACCCAGAAAAGTGCAATTTAAAATTGTGAGTGTTTGAGTGTTTACAGACCTTATGTTTCAGTGTGATTTCTCTGTTGTGAGTGTGTCTGAGTGTGTGAGTTCAGCCCGCCGTACTGTTTTAAAGTACAGCTCTCACAGTCACGTTAACCTACTACTCCTGCAGCCCGGGGGAGGGAGCAGAGAGAGGGAGGGAACAAGAGAAAAGAGGAGGAGAGATAGAGCTCCACTTCATCCTGGCTCCCCCTCCTTCTTTCCACTGTATTTGTATTAATCTCCACTTTCACAACACAGTGCTCTGTCTCTGCTCTCTCTCACTCCCTGTTCCTCGCTCTCTCTTTTTTTCTCTCTCCTGACAGATAAAGGCCACTGCTTACATTTCTCCAGCTCAAGCATGTCCCACTGTCTCAACAGTGCTATATCAGAGAGGAACAGACACGCCTTTTGTTTTTTTTTTCTGTCTCACTTTCGCTAGGTTCAGAGTGTGGTGGCTGAGGTCAGGATAAAGACTGCACTCTTAAGGTTTAAGTGCCTGTTTACAGTGTAAAGCATGACAATATGCGGTTTAAATGTCCTAACAAGTTTCAAGTGGCAAACAATTTGCCTGTCCGCGCTGAATGTGAAAATGCTGGGCGATGTGACACAATCGCATCCAGTCTGTACATATTATTTAAAGATTATTGTACAGTTATGAGGTGTGAGATTGTGGGTACCTAATGTGTTGTTGCAGAAATAGAAAGTTCATGCAGTTGCATGAATCTTGGTTAGGACACAGTGTTAAAATGTACTTTCGTTAGTGTAACCTAATGTGGTTTTTAGAATTTTCAGAATTCCTCAATTATTATTATTATTATTATTATTATTATTATTATACATTCAATATTTACTATTTAAATATTTTATAAGTATACTAAAATATTACACTAATAAGTATATTATTTATAAACATAAAAATAGTTTTATTATTACAATTATAACTAATTTAATATTTATATTTGGGGTCTGTTTATGTTTGGGGTTGCTATCATTTTTTTATGATTTTAAAAGAAGTCTCTTATGCTCAACAAGGCTGCATTTATTTGAGCAAAAATGTATAAAAACAGTAATATTGTGAAATATTA
>JAFVLL020040629.1:0-18130 GCA_021397915.2 Tor tambroides
CAAAAGAGGCAGTGAAAACAAAGTAAAGGATCATTTTGCTCTTGAATTATTGTTTCCTTTCCTGTCGACAGCACCGTGATGGGCTAGACACTGCGCGCGCTCCGTCTGGACAGAGACAGGGGTCGTGCGGGTCTTATCCGTTCAATAAACTACCTCTCGAGCCCTATGCCCTGCCATTGTACAGTGAGAGGGATTTTTTTTGCGCACAGCAGCAAGTTGTCAAACACGCTCACGTGCACACGCGCTCTCTTGTCCACACATATCTAGCATGACTAGACCAACGCAATTTCACTTTTGTGTTTTCCTGTTGTTGCAGGTAGGGTCAATCATCACTTTTTGTAAGATTGCCACAAGTGTAAGAAGTTGTGTTATTCGAGCGAGATCTCACTTTTTTAGATTTATATAGGCTCTCGTTAATATTGATGTCATTTAAAAAATAACCATGGACATCACAGCTCCACTGTTTTATGATTTTGCTCCTCTTTTAAACTAGTTTCTAGACTTTAGATTTTTATTAATGACATCTGAAAGCCAAGTTGAGTAGCTTCACAGTCTATGCAGGCTAATTGACACAAATGAACACGTTTCATTTTTTATTAATATGGAAAGGGAGTAGAATGATGTCACATACTGACACTTTTCTGTTGTCCACAATTTTTGGCCAAAAAAATCAAGTCGAGAGATATTCGCCAAGATTGTTACAATCCTTCCCACCCTCTTCGAGCTCCGGCGTTATTATTTAGGCTACTATCTGAGAATGGCGGGGTAATTGTCGAGGGGTGTATTTAAAGATTATTATTTACCCAAGATGTAAGAAGAAGATTTCTACCTATTAAGTGAAAGGGAGAGAATGTTCCGGACCGCGCGGGTCCCGCGAGACACTGGCCTCTCTGGCCTCGCGCCAGCCCTGCACTATGTCAACATTGAATATTTAAATTCCCAGACTCCTCATAACGGGGCCCGTCTGCCGGTAAAAGCGCGTTCAGCGCGTTAGTCTGAGTAGCTGCGGACTCTGTTTCCTTGAAGGGGAAAAAAAGGAAAAAGTAATCTCCTCTCCGTGTGGCCTCTGCTGCGCGCGCTCACCGCACATCACTCTGGCTGCACGCGCTCGCACTGATGTGTGTGAGTGCTGGAAAGGTAATAAAAATCGGTCGTTTAGCTGGTGTGTGTGCACGACATGTTTTGTGGATTTGGCCAGCGGTGCCGGACATTTCACCTGCAGGTCCAACAGTCTTAAATTGTCTATAATGTTTTAACACGCCGTGCCAAGTGTCCTATATCCCTCAGCATGATGTTGCAGGTTTACTATGAATGGGGTAAAATTACACCTCATGAACGGGAATAATAACCTTGACCTGCCAGAAATCAGATTGTGCTGTCAGGTGAAACCCTACCAATGACATACTGACGGATCTTGACAATTTTAATTCCACATTTTATCGTACACTTTAAAGTCTGCCAAATTTACCTTGTCTGAATGTCTTGATGAAAATGGGTTCATTGCTTATTGTAGGCAATATACCTGTTCATGAATAAGATTAGAACTTTATTGTCATTGTGCAGAGTACAGAAGCAGTGAAATATAGCGTCCAAGTGCTAATAAACAAATTACACTTGCAACTGAGGTAGAAATGTCAGTCAGGTGCAAGGTAATATAGACATATGTACTTTCAAACAATATTTACGTGTACATTAGTTTATGTAAAAGATGCATACAAGGGGCAATATATAAAGTAACAATATGTATAGTGTACAGCAATAATAAATTGCAAAGTGGCTATTAATATCGTATAGCCTATTAGCCTATTTACAGTTGAACAGAAGAATTTCTGTTCAAGTACAGGCAACTGTAAAGTTCTAATTAAAGAATAAAACTGTTAAACCTTGAATAAAACCTTTTAGTAATATCTTCAGTCGGATTTAGTTTTCTAAGCGCAGCCGTTATTAACCGTCATATAGGTGTCTGTGAAATTACAGACTTTAAAATAAATTCAGAAGCATTTCCCCCACGCTCATTGAGGCCTAACTATCTGATTTCTCTTTTGATGATAACTGCATTTGATAAGCTGCACATGTTCAGCAAGACTTTTGATTGTCCCTTTGTCCCTTTCGGCGTCTTCGACAGCGCCATCAGTTTCACGCCACGACTTTTGTTTTGACTTTGATGTGACTCACTTCACCGTGAAAGTGTCCAAACAACGGAAAATCAACTCGACGCTGAGAAAGAGAAAAAAGAGACGGGGCTCCAAATTTAACAATGTGACATTCCGCGTGAGTGAAGCGCGTGAGAATAAGCCCCGCGCGCGAGCATTCTCTCCGCTTCTTCAGACACAGGCGCGCGTTAGAGTCTGCATTGTGCAATGGGTCGTGCTGCTGCGTCCCGCGTCCGCCGCACCCTGGGCTCATTATAGAGCCCATTCAGAACGGGGTGAATGGATCGGGCCATTTAAAAAGGTGAGCGCGAACCGTATTAAACGCTCGTTCGTTTGCCTGATGCTGAATCTGAGAGCTCGGTGGAAAAAATGTCCATGTTTCATGGACAGTGAACCGTGTCTGGCCAAAACATTTTTCAGACTCACTGGGGACGGAAGAAAGCAAGAAAAAAATGTTTATATTGTCTTCACTTCTCAGACTGTGAAAAAAGTGGAAATCTACAATGTTAACGTCTCAATTTTTTACCTCTTGAGTAAATATTTACTTTTCTTCTCTCTCTCTTCCCTGGCGTGATATACTACAGAGTTTTTAGTTGAGTTCCTGGGATTGTAATGCTTTCCCTTGGAGAATTACTGTGCCTCTTTTCAGCTTCCATGCATGCATGTCCACTCTGAAAAGATCAGTGAGTCAAAAACTGAAGACTTTTGTTTCAGAGACAAAGTCGAAGTGACCGATGAGTTAATTACGAGTAAAACAGTGGGCCGTGATGGGGTCAGTTTGAAACAAGGCTAGCGTTCCCAGGCATTGAGCGTGTGCATCTGCGTAAGATGGAGAGAGTTGCAGGCCACTGTGGGTTTTGATCATGATTGATCACATGTTCTCAAAGGATTGATTGATTAGCCAGAAGCTGCTGAGATTAGCCGAAAGGTCTGCTTATGTCCTGGGAAATTATCCTCTTGTCTGTTTGTGCGAGATTTCATCTGAGTAAAAAAACAGGAGGAGATGAGATGGAGGAGATATGTTTATGATGTATATATGATTCTTTGAATCGTGCGTCAGAGTGTCCCATAGACACCAAAGCAAGAAGCGATTTCCTTGTATACGTTAGGAGAGGAAGGAGTGGATGTTGGTGACAATAACACAGTTACCCTCATCCATCAACACCCTTATAATACCACTACTTTCTCTCCTTCTCTTTCTTTCTTCCTCTCTCTTTCCCTCCCTAATGACTCAACGAGTGTCTGCGTCTGCCGAGAGTGAATTGAAATGGCCGGGTCAACGGTTTATTTATCTTGTGCTCTGATTGGTCAGGGGTCAGGTCATATGGATGTTTATTTGGAGATTTGATTGGTGTGACTGATGGCTATGTCGTTTGTGTTCCACAGGGAATTATGGGGATTGTTGTTCAGTATGTCCAGTCACTTTTTATCCCCGAGCGACAGGTCCTGAATCAGTCTACCAAAGCTCTGCCTTGACTGAAGTCAGCAGGAGCCATGAACTGAGCACAGGCATCAGGCCAGTCGAGTAATAAGTCAATGTCAAGCCAACACCCCCGAAACCATCAGATGTCACTGTTTGACTGGTCTTGACTCATCTTTACTTGGAGAGGAAGCATTATTCAAGTTTATTTACTCAGTTCACTAGTTTATATGAGACTTTCACTTACGTGTCTAAAAAGTATTCTTATTGAAATTTAAAAACTAAATGTAAATTTTAGTGAAAATGTAGCACGAGTTAAAAGAGTCAACCTGTACATTTCAATTCAAGTTTTTTAGCCTTTTTTGTATAGAAAATGTTTTCTCACCAACTATTTTAACACTAGATTTCTATATTTTCTAACCTTAGTCTAAAGAACCAACATTGCTGCTTTATATCAGAATGATCATATTTATGATATGAATGCACATGAATGCCACCACAATGTCATAATTACTGGTGAGTAAACTTGGTATTTTCTTTGAGCCCTTTGTTCTGAGTTTGGGGGCGTTTAATTAAAGAATCATGGCGGAAGCAAATTAAGGTATTGGTCATTAATTAAGTTTTAATTGTGAATGGTGACTGTACAACCGAATTCCTATGCATGTTGTGTCCTTTTTTTTTTGGAGAACAGCAGTTTGATTTAAAGCATGCAAGGTTTGTGAAAAGATGAGGATGTGTGAGAAAACTACATCTCCCGTCATTCTCTGTGGCTGCAAGTCAATGCATAGCGAATACATAAGTAAAACATGTTACGTACCTAAAGTGCAATGCTTTTTATTTTGCGTTAGGGCTAAAAGTGTCCTGCTTTTCTAAATAAATGGAAAATGAAATATGAAATTTTCCAGCACAACTGACTGTGGGTTAACAGAACCCTTGCTTGTCTTTCACATTGCTTTTCACCCTGGTCAAGAATTAATATTATATTTTCAGGTTTTGATGTTTCATACTGTATATTTGTAAACCCTGGGTTAACACCCTTTTTTTGCATATTTACGGTTTAAGTGTCACTGATTAGACAAACACCAAACCAACCTTTTTACATCTTATCTCACACTTGTGCATCAGTTGAGCTTGTTCATTTTTTATTATACCATCCAGTTAGTCTAGAATAGCCTTTTTCTTTTTTCACTCCATGTTACTCATTCTGATTGTCATTTTGATTTCCCTCAAACGCTGACAAAAATAAAGCACATGAAAGTTCTGACCATACAATGCTTATGAATATGTAATGAGACTAGCGCCACTTAGATTATGATTGGCTGTTTGTTACTGTATAAACCCAGGAACAGCAGTTCTAGACCTGCAGAGCAGGTTTTCGTAACCCAGGGTCGAAAGTTCAAGTGTTTAAATGCAAACTGACAAATGTGAAACATTACTTTATTTGGGGTTAAATGCAGAGTTTCAAAAGACCTAGGTTGAATGCAGTGTGAAAAGCCCAAATTTGATGTCCATAGGACAACCCTAAGTATGAGCCGTATAGCAAGTGTTACAATAAGAAAAGGCTTTACAGATTTATAGTTAGTGGTACATTTTAACTTGACACAATGGTGTAGAGCACAATGTTCATCTCCTCCCTTCTCATTTGAGCTGAAGGTCACCCCACAGAACCAGCGGAAGGTCATTGTGAAGTTTACGTCCTTAAAGCGCTATAGCTTAAGTGCAGATCTGTCTCAACCAGCATGAACAAGTTCCTATAATGTGGTTTATGCAGGAAGAAGCTGGTCGGTCATTAGCAGATTCAGTCAGTGGTGCCAGGCGGTCCTCAGGGGTGTGTTCTCTATGAGTTAAATGTTTGCACAGAATTAATATGTGTTTGTGCGTGTAGGTGTGTGAAAGAGTCCGAATGGATCTGACGTGCAGCCTGGGTGCCGTACGGACATTGTGAGAACAGTGTGTATGTTTGTGTGTGCGGGTTTGGGAGGCCTGGGAACCTTTCAGTTGTGTTTACCACAGGGAAACCAGTACCAGCACAGAACAATGAGTAAAGCTCTCCCTGCCCTCAGTCCAAAGGTCAAACTGTCTCTGATAAAGATATGAACGTGCACACACACATATTCATACACGGACACACACACAAAGGCTCACCAGTGCGCTGCCGACAGTCTGCCCAGGGTGTGTGCCAAGGTTGAGGTCATTATCTACAGACGGTCCCAAAAGAAACGAAGCATATTTTTGTACTGTGAATATGTGTGTGTGTGTAAATCACACTTTATTAATGGGTGTGCATATTGTTGACTTCATTTGTCTGCTTGTTGGTCAGACGGGCACCTCCCTTGTGCCATTGTCTGTGTGTGTTAGATGAAATCAGTATTCCTAAGAGTTACCTGCATTGTGTTTCTATATATCTGCGTGTATTTCAGGTTGTTTGTTTCTTGTGGTGCGGACGTGAGTTCGTAGCTTGCTCTTTTATTGATCACTTTGGATTCGCACAGTTGTTGTTGTTTTTTTGTGTGTTTGCTGTCTACTACACACATTTTATAGGAATTAGGTAGCATTAGAATGGCACTCCTTTGGCATTAAGCAGTAATGTACGTTAGCTAATGATACAACTATGCAGATGTTGGCCAACAGTCCTGGAGCAGGTACTAACCGCATTTGCATTTCCTGAAGGAAGTACCAGTTTTTGCGAGGCAGCAATAGAATAGTTAGTTTTAGGTAAGGGCTTTGCATTTGTGTAAATGAAATGCTGCTTTACAGGAGTTGTGATGTTGTTATGGTACTCATCTTTTTCTATGCACGAGAATCAATATATGAGCATCTTTACAGTTTAAAGGCATAAACAGACGTATCACAATTCAGATCTAAATTGCAAGAAAGATGACACAATATAGAGTACAAATCTGTTGTTGTCAAAAGTTTACATAGACTAAAAATATCTACAAAACAATAGCTGAATTTGGAATAGCATACTGCTTCTGTGTGGTTGTACAGTTGGTCGGATAATAATCTGATGATTTAAGAATCTGCTGGCATGTGGTTTACATGCAAGTGTGTGCTCGAATTAGGGATGTGTAAAACAGATTATGTATAGTAAATGTTCAACATTTTTTTTGTTTTGTTTTTTTTAAAGAAATGTATTGTTAAAAAAGAGCTGCTTTGATGGTTGGGTTCTTTAGAAGAATTAGGCCTAATTTAGATTCTCTGAGTACGTCCCAGCATTCATTCAGTCAATCATTCAGTGAGTTAGTTATTTTCCCTGCCCAAATACTGCTGTTTAAAAGCATGGGGTCAATAAAAATGTAAGAAATGAATGCTTTGAGCATTCAGCAAGCACACATTAAACTGATCAAATGTGTTAGTAAAGACATTTATGTTACAAACATGTAAAAATAAATGTGGTCTTTTCATCAAAAAATCCTGAAATAAATGTATTACAGTTTCCACAAAAATATTAAGCAGAACAGCTGCTTTCAGCATTGATAATAATAAGAAATGTTTCTTGAGCACCAAAATCAGCATATTAGAACACATATTATCAGCATATTATATATTATTTCTGAGGGATTATTTAACACTGACGACTGGAGTAATGATGCTGAAAATCATAGGAATATATTATATTTTTAAAAAATAAAACAATGGAACACAGTTATTTTAAATAATATAAATATTTCACAACTTTTGTGTTTTAATCAAATGATAAATGCTGCCTTGGTGAGCATAAGAGACTTTTTTCAAAAACATTAAAATAAAAAATATAAACATAAAAAGTCTTACAAACCCCAAACTTTTCATTTGTATATGTGAGAAGTTGACTATTCAACCATTATGATTGATTCCTATTATGAATGTGTATGTGTGTGCTTTCACTCAGAAATGTTAGTAATTATTGGCAAGGGTCTCCTCTCTGTTAGCTCTGTTTGGATTCCAGCCATTAACAGGAATTAATCAACAATTGCTTTGTGAGCGGCCTGATAACAGCCCGTTACAGACTCTTTTTCAGAAAGTCCCCATCTTTATGTTCCAGCGTGGTGTGATATCCAGAGGGTGTGGGTATCTCTCGCTCTCTCTCTCTCTCTCTCTTTTGTGTTTGTGATGAACTCAAGTGAGAAGTTTAAGCACATATTGTTCGAGAAGGTCAAGGAACAGGAAAGACAAGAGGACATTTCAACACACCTTTCATCTTTGTCAGATACACACACACACACACACATAAACACTCACTAAAGCCTTATTTGTACATAAGGTCAGGTAAAATTGTTTCACAAATTGATTTATTTGATTCGTTTTCAAATAGAACCTACAGTTTTTTGGTTAATTCAATCACAATCCATGAAATAACAGACTTCCTCAATTAATAACTGTACTCAACATTGTTTAGAAAACTAATCCATTGAAAAGTGCTTAACTCTTTGTCTCTATAAGCCTATTTTATTCTCTCTCTTCATACATGACCTTTCTGTTTGCTTTTTAAGACATAAAAGCAAATATGACTTGTAGATAAACTAATTTAATAATTTATACAAATGCCTTGGACTTTTTGTGTGCAGAGAAAATATTTGCTAAAAGCCAATATATTGTAACCCTTAATAGATATAAGCAGATAGGTTTCCGCAGTTGCGGTGCACTTTAACAATGGTGAGGAAGTTCTCCCATCAACCTGTGATGATTTATCAATCCACTAACGTCAATGTCCATTTTATGATTGTTAACTAAAACATCAACTAGTTTAGGTAAGCACTTGTGACACTTTGAGTTGGAAAACGATTGTCTTTCTTCTTTCCTTTGCTCATCAGGATCACCCTAGCTTGCCTGACTGACAAGGAAGCTTTGCTGGTTAAACTAGTTAAGAAGCATGTTGGTAACCATGCAGTCTACCATTTACTTATTAGTTAGTCTTTAAAAACTAATATTAAAAAAAGTCTAAAAGTGTCTTTAGCAAAGGTGACCCTGGACCACAAAACCAGTCATAAGTCAGTTTTTTTAAATTGAGATTTATGCATCATCTGAAAGCTGAACAAATAAGCTTTCCAATGTATGTTTTATTAGGATAGGATAATATTTGGCCGAGATACAACTATTTGAAAATCTGGAATCTGAGGGTGCAAAAAAATCAAAATATTGTGAAAATCGCTTTTGAAGTTGTTCAATTCAATTTCTTAGCAATGCATATTAATAAAAAATTAAGTTTTGATAAATTTACAGCAGGAAATTTACAAAATGTCTTTGTGGAACATGATCTTTATTTAATATCCTAATGATTTTTGGCATAAAAGAAAAATCGATAATTTTGACCAATACAATGTATTTTTGGCTATTGCTACAAATATAACTGTGCGACTTAAAGGTGCAGTTGGAGATCTCGGAAAATGCTAACTTTAGCCTGATAGCACTGAAAGCGAACGTCCCACCCTCCCTGCAATCGCCGTCCAAAGCCACGCCCCTGAACGCACATACGCTCAAAGAGCAGAATACCAGAGACAACATTAAATTGCTACAATAGGCTACATCAAAGGTTACCAATTACAGTCCTCATACCCTCCCTGCTCTGCACATTTCATATGTATATCTTATCACGTCCAACGTTTGTTCTATTCAACCGTAAGTCATTAAGTGCCCTGCGAAGTGGATATCACCAGATATTCTGCCATGATTCCAGTTCAAAGCGAGAATAAATGTTCCATACAAAGAGCATTAAAGTGTGCAAGACGTGAATTAAAATTGTATTTATTTATAGATGTATGTCACACTTCACACTTTTCTAGTAAGTTTCTTGTGTGAAGACGCTGCACAGCGCAAATCCGTAAGTGTAAATAAGTGAATCCGAAGTGAAATAAACTTCAACGGATATCCCCTGCTCAGGGAGCAATGAACACTGTGTAGGGAGCATGTCAGTCGGAACACAGTTCATGCACGTAGCTCTCTTCTAACGAGCTGGTTATCTGATTCAGGTGTGTTAACTAAGCAAGACATATGCAGAGCGGGGGGCGTGAGGACTGGAATTGGGAACCGCTGGGCTACATCATGTGTCATTCACCTGTGAGAAAACTTTATAGTACTGTTAGTAAAAGTACTACAATACCAGGAAGAAGATCAGGTTGTTGATGTTTGTCTCCCATTCTTGCTCTGTCTGCACAGCGTGCGTGATCGCGCTGATGACGTATCGTGTGTGCACGAACAGGGTGCGCAGAGGAATGCAAACGTTGACAGACAGGTAGGAAAGCCAATTAAAACGCTCAGACCGAGCATTTTGATTGGACGAACATTTCTTGGTCCTACACCTTCCACAAAATATATAAATACAGATAAATACATTTAGACCACTTAACTTAATGATTACTATCAGGATGTGAAGAGACTTTCAACCAGAATAACAAAAAATGTTTCTGAAGACAATCACCAATGGCACCTTTAAGACTGGTTTTGTGGTCCAGGATCACAAATGTAAAAATGTTCATACTGTTCATTTTATATATACACAAACCCGATTCCAAAAAAGTTGGGACACTGTACAAATTGTGAATAAAAACAGAATGCAATGATGTGGAAGTTTCAAATTTCAATATTTTATTCAGAATACAACATAGATGACATATCAAATGTTTAAACTGAGAAAATGTATCATTTTAAGGGAAAAATAAGTTGATTTTAAATTTCATGGCATCAATACATCTCAAAAAAGTTGGGACAAGGCCATGTTTACCACTGTGTGGCATCCCCTCTTCTTTTTATAACAGTCTGCAAACGTCTGGGGACTGAGGAGACAAGTTGCTCAAGTTTAGGAATAGGAATGTTGTCCCATTTCTGTCTAATACAGGCTTCTAGTTGCTCAACTGTCTTAGTCTTCTTTGTCGCATCTTTCCTCTTTTATGATGCACCAAATGTTCTCTATAGGTGAAAGATCTGGACTGCAGGCAGGCTAATTCAGCACCTGGACTCTTCTACTACGAAGCCATGCTGTTGTAATAGCTGCAGTATGTGGTTTTGAATTGTCCTGCTGAAATACACATCGTCTGGAGGGGAGCATATGTTGCTCTAAAACCTTTATATTCCTTTCAGCATTCATAGTGCCTTCAAAAACATGCAAGCGGCCCATACCGTATGCACTTATGCCCCCCATACCATCAGAGATGCTGGCTTTTGAACTGAACGCTGATAACACGCTGGAAGGTCTCCCTCCTCTTTTGCCTGGAGGACATGGTGTCCGTGATTTCCAACAAGAATGCCAAATTTGGACTCATCTGACCATAGAACACTTTTCCACTTTGAAACAGTCCATTTCCATGAGCCTTGGCCCACAGGACACGACAGCGCTTCTGGACCATGTTCACATACGGCTTCCTTTTTTAATGATAGATCTTTAGTTGGCATCTGCAGATGGCGCGGCGGATTGTGTTTACCGACAGTGGTTTCTGGAAGTATTCCTGAGCCCATTTAGTAATGTCAATGACAGAATCATGTCGATGAGTGATGCAGTGCCGTCTGAGGACCCGAAGACCACGGGCGTCCAACAAAGGTCTTCGGCCTTGTCCCTTACGCACAGAGATTTCTCCAGTTTCTCTGAATCTTTTGATGATGTTATGCACTGTAGATGATGATAACTTCAAACTCTTTGTAATTTTTCTCTGAGAAACTCCTTTCTGATATTGCTCCACTATTTTTCGCCGCAGCATTGGGGGGGAATTGGTGATCCTCTTCTCATCTTGACTTCTGAGAGACACTGCCACTCTGAGAGGCTCTTTTTATACCCAATCATGTTGCCAATTGACTTAAGTTGCAAATTGGTCCTCCAGCTGTTCCTTATATGTACATTTAACTTTTCCGGCCTCTTATTGCTACCTGTCCCAACTTTTTTGGAATATGTAGCTCTCATGAAATCCAAAATGAGCCAATTTTGGCATGACATTTCAGTGTCATGTCTCACTTTCAACATTTGATATGTTATCTATATTCTATTGTGAATAAAATATAAGTTTATGAGATTTGTAAATTATTGCATTCCTTTTTTATTCACAATTTGTACAGTGTCCCAACGTTTTTGGAATCGGGTTTGTATATATATATATATATATACATATATATATATATATATATTGTTGTGAGGAAAAAATGGATCATACCATCATAAGGTGGTATTTGTAAGCTGATTTAGGTTTGATTTGTTAATGCAATAGGTATCAATGAACAGTTTTTGACAGTGAGTATTCATTGTTTCCTCATCAACTCACCAGTCTGATCTGGCCTAAACCTGTCTTAATACGCTGTGACCTTTGACTTCTCAGATCAGACTGGCTTGGGTTGGAAGAACATTGTGTGCTTTTTCTGAATGAGGGCATCTTCAACTGTATAGCAGGTCGTACAGGGTCATATTGAGATTGTGTTTGTGTGTGTGTTCGGACAAGAGAGTAAAGGAAGGTAACTGTGATTAGTGAGAGTCGTGTTACCTATGAAGGGGAATTTGGACGTGCGACGAGGCCGGTCCATCGCAATCGGTTCTTTTCCATTTCGACCCGGAGATGAGACACGTCCAAACTCACACAGATTGAGGAAGAGGCCGAACAATAGAGACAGTAGAGATTCCCTTCCTCTCCCAGCGGCATTCCAAAGATTCCCAGCGGCCGGAATCTGGTCCCAGCCCAGGAATCTGGCCCTCGCTCTACGCTTTGATGAGCCCTGTTCCCGACGCTTCCTGAGATTGTGACTCATCTACAAACAAACTGAAAACAACCTGAGTGAGAGATGAAGAAGGACAGAAGGAGAGGGTGGGAGAGAAAGAGTGATGGAAAAAGAGAGAGCGAGACTGAGACTGGACCACAGGATGTCCTGTTTTGATTAGCGTTAGCATCTCCGCTCCCCCTGAAGAAATATTATTCTAACAGTTTCGGGAGCTCCGTCTTCACGCTGCTCTTCTTCCACACACACGCTTCCCTTCAGAGTGCCCAGATACTCCTTCTGTTAATTTGTGAATTGCATGTAACTGGATAGGAGCTGTGTGGTTAGCAAGGAGGAACATACAAATGTTGTGATTAGCTTTGCAGAACACAAAGACCCTACTGAAAAGACCAGTTTAGATGTGTATGAGTTTTCAGTGGTGGATTGGTGCTGGTCTAGCTCCAACTAATGATGCTACATGGCCAAAGAAGCTTTACTGGTTAAGCTAGTTAAGGAGTCTGTTGGTAACCATGCAGTTTGTAACTATTATTTTATTTTTTATCCTTATTTATTTATGCTTTCTACCTTTGACTTGTTTCAGTATTAGATATTAATTTGTGCATGTGCATTTTCTGTATTTTTACATCGTTTAACGTAATGTTTAACAAATCTCAAAATGTTTTTCGTATTGTACATTATATATATTTTGATGCTGTGAGGAAAAAAACATATACAAATTTAAGGTAGTTAAGATGTTTTTTGTTAGCTGGTTTACATCTCTAGTGGTAAAAATTTCCATAAAGTTTTAATTTGTTGATTTGTTAATTAGTTTTGCATTAGGGCATCATGAACTAACAAAGAATAATTTTTGACAATTTATGTAGGTTAATGTTAGTTAAATGTTAGTTAAAATAATGCAACTGTTTTCATTGTTAGTTAATGTTGGATAAATGTTAAATTTAACAGATCAAAAACCAATAAATATATATTTTTAAAATATTTTTAACAATTAGGAAATGGTGAAATTAACACAAACAAAGATTAATTAATGCTAGTGCAACTAATGTAATTAAACACTTTTAACAAATTAAATTTATACATTTTGAAATGTTAAAATACTTTAATATACAGTATGTAGAAATTAAATTTGAATAACAACAGATGAATAAAAGCTGTTGAAATATTGCTCATTGTTTGTTCATCATACTAAACGCATTAGGCTAACTAATGTTAACAAACGGAACTTAATGTAATATTTAATCTCCCTAAGTTAATCAGGTTAAAACCACATTCACAAACTGGTAAACCATCTAGAGCAGTTTGGACCAGCTTGAACTAGCTAAAAACCATGTAAAACCAGCTACCAGCTGTTTTTTCCAGAAGGATGACCAGCCATGCTGGTGTTTTCAGCAGGGAGATGGAGACATTGAGTACTGTAGTGTGTGTGTGTGTGTGTGTTTGACACATAGTCACTGTTTTACTGTAGTTCACTGCTCCCTATAGCCTAGGCCCCATAGAGCAGATGTTTGACTCCTTAGGGCCTCAACCCAGTTTCTCTCTGTCAGGCAGACATCAAGTCAGTGGACCTTAGTGCTTGCTGGGTCACTAGCAAAGCTGTGTAAATCTCTGTTTGAATGTGTGTGTGAGAGAGAGCATGTGCGTCTTTGGACCTTTGTGTTTAGCGGGTCATCAGAGAAGTTAATGAATTTTATCTCGCTGTCCGTCTCTCACACAATCACACACACACACAAACTTCTCTAGAGATTCACACTTCTGTCAGTTCTCCCCAACTCTGCTGGTGCCCGGCCTGAGCTGCCATTTAAATTTAGCTCCCTGTCTGGCCCCGGCCTCCTGGGACAGATGGACGAGGGGAGTGAAGACTGAAGAGGAGGAGTGCAGATCCGAGCAAACGGCTGAGAGTTTGGGAAAATGAGGGAGACGTCTCATCTCATTCGTCAGTGAAAAGAGATACTGCGCTGACATATAGTGAAGTGTCAGCCAAGCACAACACTGCACCCAGACACACACGCACAGAGAGAGTTTGGGGTTGTAGCCAGAAGACAAGCTGGCAGACTTAGTAGTTCAGGCTGATGGAATTTATTCAAAGTATTCTTGTATTAATATATTGTTGTCATACAGATGCAGACATGAAGTCATCAACAGTTTCTCATTTCAAGAATACATTTGGGGTGTTCTTAGTACTTAGACTTGAAGGAATAGTTCACTCAAAAATGAAAATTTGCTGAAAATTTACTCACCCTCAGGCCAACCAAAATATAGATGAGTTTGTTTCTTTATCAGAACAGATTTGGAGAAAATTAGCATTACATCACTTGCTCATGAATGGGTTTTCTGCAGTGAATGGGTGCCGTCAGAATAAGAGTCTAAAATGATGTTAAAACGTCACAATAATCCACAAGTAATCCGTACGACTCCAGTTCATCAGTTGTGAATCAGTCTTGTGAATTGAAAAACTGCTTGTTTGTAAGAAACAAATCCATCATTGAATTTCTCCAGAGTTTGTTTTGATGATGAAACAAACTCATCTTGGATGGCCTGGGAATGAACAAATATTTATTTAATTTTTTTATTTATTATTATTATTATTTTAATTATAACGGATTGGGGGAGGCCTGGGAGCAGTGTCACTTTTTTAGTTTTTAGTCAAAAATAGTTTTATTTAAAAATAGTCTTGTGGGCAACTTTTAGTTATTTATTTGTTTATTTATTTATTGGCATGACTGCTCTGATCCTCTTTCACTTTTTTTTTATTAAAGAAAACACCATGCAGGTCATTCTGCAATATACTGTATATGGTATGACATAAGTGTTTTGTGAACTATTCATTATAATTTTTTCTCGTACTTACATTGTAAAATTTCACAGATATTCTCCTCTGGTTTGGGGCCAGCAATATTCTAGATTTCTGTTGCTTCACACACACACTTTTGTCACACCTGTCTGGTCCCATACAGCAGCTGCAGGTGTGTGTGTGTGTGTGTGTGTCTTTTTGTATGTGTGGGTACCATAGTTTGCCCATCAATCGCTGACAGCTGACAGTTTAATCTGAGCATTCAATAGGTCATTACTGAGCATCGAGAGCAGCCAATCGCATCAGCGATCAATGACAAAGAGAGAGAGAGAGAGACCAGTGAGGGCAGCACTGAAAAGGTTTTGCTTGCCCAGTGTGTGTCAGAGATATGTTCGTAGTTATGGATGTGAAGGTCAGCTTTGGGCAGTTGACAAACAGGCTGTCATGTGCGCAAAGATAGGAGCTGAGCACCTGCACACACACTCACACACACACACACACACACACACACACAAACTTTCTTGAGACATTAAAACAAGGCACACACATCTGCACACACACTCATAAAATCTATCACTCAGATTTGATTGAGAATGCTCTGGGAGAATTTAATATAGACGTCCGCATATAAATTCTCCATACAAGACTCTCATTGTGTGATTTTGTGTGATTTAACATATATGTGTAATGTGTGTGTATATGTGTATTTATATATATATATATATATATTAGTGCTGTCAAATGATTAATCGCGATTAATCGCATCCAAAATAAAAGTATTTGTTTACATAATATATGTGTGTGTACTGTGTATATTTATTATGTATATATAAATACACACACATACATGTATATAAGAAAAATGTTACATTTATGTATTAAATATATTTATATATGATATAAATTAAATGAATATAAACATATACATGTAAATACATGTAAATATTTTCAAAATATATGCTGTATGTGTGTGTATTTTTATATACATAATAAATATACACAATACACACACATATATTACGTAAACAAAAACTTTTATTTTGGGTGCGATTAATCGCGATTAATCGTTTGACAGCACTAATATATATATATGATTTATATGTCATAAAAAATGGTATCCATCAAATGTACTTCCTGGCACAATTTGGTCCCTCCCCCATCTGAACGTCCAGGCTGTTTTGGAAACGACCCGTGGTAGTCAGGACCTTCCCATGTTTACATGACTCCCTAAAGACAGACAGAATCCCGTTAACTGAAGACATTCCTCACACTTTATGAGTGTTATCATGTTTCATATGCCAATGAATGTCACTCTGCCAGCATCTCTCAACATTAACTGAATATAACCAGGCCCGTTGATGGGCCTGACAACAGTTTTGGCCGCTGGTCTGCTCAAGCATTCCATCCTATGTCATAGAGAGGGAAAAGAGAGGGAATTGGATGGGGAGAGAGACAGAAAAGAGAAAGACAAGCACAGGCTATGAGATAAATGGAGAGCATTAGGTAAAAGACTGTCAAGATCATGTCATATTGCAAGAAAGAATTTTCTTCTGATTAATGTAATGCAATATATATACATAATCTTTTAAGAAATGAATATCTTTATTCAGTAAGGATGCATTACATTGATCAAAAGTGACAGTAAAGACACTTATGTTACAAAAGATTTTTATTTGAAATAAATGCTGTTCCTTTAAACTATTCATCAAAGAATCCGAAAAAGGAGCACAACTGTTTTCAACATTTCATGATAAAAAAAAATGTTTCTTGAGCAGCAAATCAGCCTATTAGAATGATTTCTGAAGGATCATGTGACACTGAAGACTGGAGTAATGATGCTGAAAATTCAGCGTTGCATCACATGAAGAAATTAAACTGTAAAAATTATTAGAAAACGGTTGTTTTAAATTGTAAAAATATTTCACAATATTACTGTTTTTATTAAAAAAATCTTAAGGACCTTAAACTTTTGAATGGTAATATATAATATGTGGGAGACCGGTAGAACGTAGTAAAAGGATGACTGCACTGTCCTTGATAAAGACGACATTTTTTGACTCCAGTGCCTTCTTGTCGCTGACCTTTGACCTCTTCAGTTTGATGAACTGACCATGAACATCAGGGTTTCCACTGCCTCAGTCTGTCTTTATTTCAAACCCTCCCCACGTTTTTATCTCTTCATCTTGCACTCCCTCGTCTCTACTGGTCCCACGTTCATAAATCTGTTTTTTAGCAATAACTCAGTCTCATTTTTAGGAACAATGATGACTGATGAACTCCGAGCATTAAAAAAACATTCCTCACCAAAGTTAAAGTTTTAGACTCTTTTGTGGAACCAAATTGAGCGTGGCCATTTTGGCTTAGAGGTGCGTAACTCGATTCCAAATATTATCGTTATGTTTTCTCGTGAAACTAGTTGCACGAAACTGAGCGTTATCGAACTTGTCAGACAGAAGGAAGAGAAAAAGACAATATCGAATGATATTTCGCTCACGTCTCGCTATTTCATTTGATGTCGGCGTTTAATCGGATCGCTCCAGAGCAGAATTCCGCCCAGACCGAAGTGTTAATCCAGCAAATGGGAGTGTTTGGATCGGAGCGGCGCTATGGAGAAATGTAATTTCTCTTCTCCCTGATTTGATCAGGAGAGAGGGAGCGGGCAGACGGGTGTAAATGTTTAAAGACGGAGTGGGCGAGGAAGGGAAAGGAGGGGAAATTCTATTACAGGTATTCCCCGTGCTCACGGCGACGCACGCAAAGCATTGTGGATGTTAATGCAATTCTCATTTCAGCATCTGCGCTGATTGGCCGGCGTGCAGCGAGGTGAGAAGTGATGTGTGTTTGTGTGTGTGTCGTGCATACAAGTGTACATCCTGTTTGATCGTGGAGTCAGAATGTCAAAACCACGACATGACATGATTATAGCTCCGGTCAGTAGTACGAGAATGTTTTGTGTGTTTGGTTGTTGTAATAGTTTGATTAATGTATGTGTACGTCTTAAACTACACAGAACTCTGGGACGTATTGATTTGTCTGGACTCAGCAGCACATTCATTGATGTGTCTGTCTGTGTGTGTGGGAGGAGGTCAGCTG
>JAFVLL020040630.1:0-13976 GCA_021397915.2 Tor tambroides
CCTACCTGCCACCTCTGCCCTCCCAAAAATGCTTTGCTTTCGCCTCTTTGTCTTTGAACTCCACATTGAAATACCGCATCGATAGTTTTAAACTTTATAGTTGTCCCTTTTTCCAGTCTGTCCTCTCAGGATATACGTGTAGGTAATTTAGTGCTCTGTCACATCAGTACAGATAACTGGAGGAGTCTTGGATGTCAAGCTGAAGCTTGTAAATGCTGAACTCTGTAATAGCAGCCCTTTTGCTCAAAAATTGGCCTTTTAAGTGGACTTGTCCTCACCTATCGTCCAAATCCCACCAACCCAACCCCTCCACCCCTGCTGACTTCAGTGACCCGTAAAGCCGATTAGACCGGCCCTTTGCAGTGGGCTCCTACTTCAAAGGAATGAGAAAGTAGGAAAGCCAGAGATATGGATGAGAACAGGAATATTAGTTACAGAAATAAGTCTACAGGCTTCCTCCAAGCTAAAACAGAGGCAGTAGTGAATGTGAGCTACATATGCAGTGGTGTGATTCTGAGATCCCCCCCACACACACACACACAGAGCAGGATGTCGTCTTACAGCATGTTTGTTACCTGGATAATTGCTCACTATAACAGTATACTGTTTTTAAGTGATTCCCAGCTAAGTGAGCACATTGTCTAATGAAGCAAACTGCATATGCACGTTTTAAGAAGTTAGTAAAAGTATTTGTTTTATTCTACAATTGTAACTGGCGGGGGGAAAAAACAGCAGTTGCTCATAAAATCAACAGGATGTTGTAAACAATAAAATGTGACAGGATTGTCAGCCAATAGTATATAAAATTTCACTTGAAAAATTTAGCTTAAAATCTGCAGTTTTATAATGGGACATAATCAGTTGCTTATTAAAAAAGTATAGGCTTCGTGTTGTGACCACGTAGACATACTACTTTTCAAAGGTTGGGGTCTCTTTTCATTTAGGGTTTTAAGAAACGTATTATTAAGAAATAAATACTTTTGTTAATCAAGGAAACATTAAATTGATCAAAAGTGACTGTAAAGACATTTATTATAAAACATCTCTATGTCAAATGAATGCTGCTCTTGGTGCTCTTGAACACCAAATCATCATGTTATAATGATAATTAATTAAAATATTAAAATAGAAAACATTTTTGTTTTGAAATGTAAAAGTATTTCACAATATCCCTGTTTTTACTGTATATTTGAGCAAATAAATGCCTTAGTGAACATCAGAGACTTCTTTCAAAAATATCTAAAATCTTACTAACCCCAAACATTTGAATTGTAGTGTATGTGGCAAATGTTTTAGTTGTGTCTTTGCTTTTTTGGAGCTTTGACAGATATCATTTTCCAGAGGGGTAAACAAGAATAAAAAGCTCTAGTCATGTAACTATTGTAAAAATGGCTGGTGTCACAAACGGTCATATCAATACCACCTTTACTTTCTCCTTTTTGACCCTTTCAACCTTAAATGTTGGTCACAAATTGTAACCACTGGGTGTAAATGGTTTAATGGTGAGGTTTTTCAGTTCTGTGCACCAGAGGCACGAAAAGCAACAGGTTTTCCAAACAGGTTTCCAAACCACTCCATCTTCCTTTGTTTGGACAAAGTAGTTACCTGCTAAACCACTTATTACAGGTATTACCGCCACAAAATTTACAGCCTCGGTTGAGCCAAAAGTTGTCATGTTAGACCACTCCACCAAAAAGGAAAGTGTTACGGAAATGTCTGAGTGAGCCAGAGGGGAAGTCTTTGGTCATGTACAGTTGTTTCAACTCATTAAACAAAGAGAGGACAGTATTTTAACATCAGGGAGTAAAACTAAGGGTTGTTATAGCATCTGATGGACCCTAGTTCTTTAACTTGTGTCAAATGGCCTCAGTGTAGGAACTGATTTGGGCATTGAGTACAGAAAATGAAAAAAAAAAAGACAGTTTGAAAGTGATATTTCAACTACAAACCACCCAATTCCTGTCTTGCACCTTTCAGTGTCCTGCTTGAGAAAGCGAGGATCTGGAGCCATTTTGCGGCTCCTTTCTGGGAACCTTTGATCTCTAATCCACTCTTATCTCGGTGCTGGAATAAATGCGATGGAGGGGAGGAGGAAGCTTATACAGGTCCACTGTATCGCCTGTTACCTTTTTTTAAAGCTTTATTTAAACTTTCTTTCCTCTTTTTTTTCCTTCTTTGAAGAAGTCTGGATGGCAGAAAATTGAGCTTTCAGAACTGGTCCGCTCTGGCAGGAGAACAAATGAAAAAGTTACTGTATCTCCATGTGCTGGAGCAGCAGCTCCCCTTCATCTTTCACGGATATTGGACGTTGCATTAAATGAAACAAACATGTCATCATGCTTGTTATAGCTCTTCCATTGGCTTTGGCAAAAGTCAAGTGCACTGACGGTAGCTGGAGCTTGGGGGTGGAGTGTCATTCGTCGTCTCGGCCTGAAGTGACAGCTGACATAATGTTTGTGTCGCACGCTTATGTTGTCACTTCTATACTCACATAACTGATTAATACACAGCTGACCTACTAGAGAAAACCCTTGAGGTCATGGCGTACTGGCAGCTTTCTGAGGCAATTTAGAATGACAAGTTAACCTGGAGCTTTTTTTAAAGCATTGATGGTTTCTCATTTTTCCATGATACAATGAGACCCATTTCATTACTGCAGTTGCTCTCAACTGGTGGGTCATGACCCAAAATGGTTTTTAAAGGGTCACAGAAGCAGCCTAATCATGACTTCAGTAGGATTTTTTTAATGAGATACTTAAGAAGTGGATTGTTTTTTTTTTAAGTCACTTGTCTTGATATGATCCAAGTAATAGGGCTGGATTTGGACACAAATTTCACATTTTGATCCTTCTGACTCTCAGGTTTTCGATTCAGTTCAATATTGATTATCTTGGATATATATCAGGTACAGTACATGCCAACCCCCCCCCCCAAAAAAAAGTACTGATTTATATACAAACAAATTACAAAGTTAAGATTGTTTGCGGGCATTGAACCAACAATCTTGTTTTTTTTTTGGTCCAATATTCCAGTTAAAATATTTGAAAGTCCTTAAAATAAGATACTTAAGAAGTGGATTATGTAAGGTAGTTATTGTTCAGAAATTAAATTGTCTTTATGCCTTTGTATTAGGTCTCTTTGGTTGTACCTTAGTATATATACAGTACTTGCAGTGTACTTACCTAAGAAAGTAATGTTAATATAAAGTAACTACATGGAATAGGGTTAGGTTTAGGGGTAGGTTCAGGGTTAGTACCTATAGTTATTACCTAGTTATTGTAATTACTATAAGTACATAGTATGTATATGAGGAACAGGACTGTAAAATAAAGTGCTACCGTATCTTTAATACAAGGATATTTTGTCCTAGTCCACTGTCACTTAGTTTTTCTCCACTTGATTTAAGTAGGAGTAATAAATATCTACTTGTGTATCTTTTAAATGCATTTTTACTGAACAACAAGTCTAAAAAGATTAATTAAACTCTTTAAGAAGCCATTTTTAGAGCGAGAATCTATACACCATTTCACCCAAAATATTTTCAGAATTGAACCCAGGGCTTTAATAGAGAAAAGGCACAGAATCCCAACCACTAGACCCCCAGGGAAAGCCTCTTCAGTAAAACCCCCCACATCTAGTATTCCTTTTTTCATAATTACTTTGCTTTCCTCCAGACATAAAGCATCATGCCCTTGAATTTTGTGTTTAAATAAAGAGCTTTATAGTACAGTATATCTTTATCTGCGATCTTTTTCTCGACATATTATTAAATCTTGCTCAGTGCCAAGCAATGTCAAATTCCAGGACAAATCCATTCTTAATCCATTTAGGGACTTTCGCATGGACTGGGCTGCAACCGTCTGGCTGGGTTGACCCAGACGGATCCATATTCATACGTTGTTAGCTAGTTTCACCTCTTCTGATTCCTTTTGGTATTAGCAGTGTGACATCAAACCAGCTGCTTCTGTCTCCCTCTACCACATTGAGAGTTTAAGGATGGAGCTCGTTATATTGGTACCACTATAAGCATGAAGTCTGGAGGGGCTGGAGATATCCATCATTAACTGTGATGGGAGGATGTGGGAGTACAAACACTGAGCTGATGAGCTCCAGAGGGATGGCTTCTCTTAACCATTAGTCATGCATGGAGAACTCCATTGCTATTAGAGAAGCTTTTTTGTTTTTTTGGTTCTCGTCGTTTGGTTCTCGTCGGTGTCTGATTAAAGACGTACGCCGTAGATCAGTGCACATTTATGTGGAAGCACCCTCTCTCTTTCACTTTTTTTTTTCCATACACGCATGCAGGGCTTTTTGGAGATGCAATTATGCATTGCCAAAAGGATCTGTGCCAGCAATCCTTTTCTTTTTTTGGGTAGAACCCAGCTGTGCAATCCATGTCCTTTGTTAATGCTGTCAGCGTGGCTTCCAGTTGAAAAGTAGATCACAACAGGTTAAAACTTCTGCAAAAATACTCATTTTGGGGGCTGTTGGTTTGTCTGCTTCCACCTCTCTTGTATTGTAGTCTGCAGTCTTTCCAGAGGCTGTGGAATTAATGAGGGAACATTAACAACAGTGGCGCTGTTTTCTTAATCTTGGCCTAATTAACTGACATTCTTTTTTCAGATTGCAGCAGTTTCCACTGGAAACTACATAGCTGAAGAGTCAGTCTATAAACCAACAAATAGGTCAGATGAGTGGGTGATTATTTTGCTGCTGTTTGTTGAGTGATTCAGCTTAGACTGTGTCAGAAGCAGTTTTGTACCCCAACCATCTAGGCTAACAGTTTGACTTTTTTTTTTTTTTACATACAGGGAATAAGTATCACCGCTGCCATTCTAGCCCGTTTCATCAAAGTTAGCTAATGTAAGATCAATGTATGTAGCAGATTCACACCTTTTTAAAACACTTAAAAGGTTGCATTTCTACGAATGCAACACTTTTAGTGGAAAAGAGGCTCAGTTGCAGTGTTAAATCAATCGTTTTATTCACCACCGGCAGCTGCCTCCCAGAAAATGCTTTGAATTTTTTGGGAAAAAAGTTTGATAAAGTTGCTTAGTACATAAATCTCCGTTTAAGGTTATGCCAGTGTAGGCATTTTATTATTTTGCTAAGTGAAACCTAAATTTTCATATGCAATATCTACACTCTTAAGATATGAGTGTTTTTTGAAACTAGAGATGGTGCATCTAGATCATGCTTTAATGCTCATTCTGTGCTCGCAGACCCTTTATATTGTCTGTGGGAAGAGCGGTGTTCATTGCAGTAGGAGTGGCTGTGGGTTGGTACAGTTGACAAAGCTCTCAGCATGTTCTAATAATAATAATAAAAAAGGCTTCAGGGAAATCTTTATAGTGCTAATTGAATCACAACCTGCAATGCTATTCAACTCAAAGATGACTATGTTATGTTCACTTTATGTTACTGCTGTTTTCCACTAAATTTCCCCTTAGGGATGAATAAAGAGGGTAATATTGTCATGGATGGAATAAGTAAGCACCACCATAAAAAATGTACAGTATTCCACATTCTTGGCATTACTGTGGGATATAGTTTCATAAGTTGTGGTTGTAAGACTGTAAAGCCAATTTCAAAGACTATATTCATAAAACATATTAGACCAGGGGTCACCACACACGGTCCTGGAGGGCCGGTGTCCTGCAAAGTTTAGCTCCAACTTGCCTCAACACACCTGCCTTGAAGTTTCAAGTATAGCAAGACCTTGTTTAGCTGCTTCAGGTGTGTTTGATTCGGGTTGGAGCTAAACTCTGCAGGGCTCCGGCCCTCCAGGAACAAGTTTGGTGACCCCTGTATTAGACAAAGGATTCATTAAACCTTAATGAAGAATTTTAAGTCTCTTAATGGAAATATTAAAAATTCAGAAATGTTATATTTTTTATCGCTACATACTATAACTTGACATTTATTAAAGCATTTCTGTATGCATCATAGAAATGTGCATTTATTACATAAATCTGTCTGTATTTAATTTAATTTTATTTTCAATGCAGCTGATTTTTTTTTTTTTTTTTTACTGATAGGCAGTATCAATAAGACCAAAAATAATAATAAAAAAATTATTAAGCAATTAAGCAAACCCCTCAAAATTCCTCAAATAAATCTTGATATTTTGAAGATTCAGACTATAGCGCTATTTAGACCCAGTTTCTATATCAGTCAATAAATATATACATAAATAAATAAATATACATTGTTCACAGCACTCCAACACTGCACAATGTGACACTGACAATGAAATATGCTGTTTGCATACATATTCAGTTGTGATGCATGACAAAAAAAGCCCTAACGAGGACATAAATGCTTCACAATTGGCTTCTGCCTGTGAGTTATTGAACATCTCCAGAATATTCTTGATCCAGTTTCCATGATTAAGATTAAGGGCTTATTATTCGGTTTGTGAATATGAAGGACAGATGTTATAATGAATAATAAAACCATTAAAAGGGGTTGCATATAAAGTTTTTAAAAAGTTTTTACATTTTTAAAGGAAGCCAGTGGAGTTGAGTCAAACATATCAAGAGCTTTGCATAACACTGCACTGTATGGGGTGCTATAACAGAAGATCAAAAAAGAGCCTTGTAAAAGCATGCCTGGAGTTTGCCAAAAGCATTATAGTGACCCAATTTGCGATTTTGAGTTTGTCAGAGATGTAGATACCTGCAGTAAATGGTTGTGATGGTACGTTATGCATTTTTTTGTATGTAAAGGCCAAGGCGTACATATTTAAACATACATTTTATACATATTTATAATGCTTTTTTTTATCTTCCTAGATTATCTTAAAGCTTCCACTAAACTCATTCATCTCAGTTATCTAACCTTATCTGTTTCCTTCTTCCTGTAGACACTTGTTTTGAGTCCCCTTGCACCTGCAGTGTGTCTCAGCTGGATGTAGATTGTATTTTATTTGTTATAAGGGTCTTCAGGTTTGAATGGCACTTGTCCTACTTTAAGTCATGCGCTCATCTTACGTCACCGCCAACGGATCACTCACTCAGCTCGTGTCATCTAGAGGTTTCTTTCTTTCTGTCACTCTGTGCTCTTTCCCGACTGCAATCTTTCATTTGTCTCATACGCAGACTCTCACACAGCGGATCCATACGGTCTGGGTGATTGATCACTTTAATATGTATCACAGTTGATTCACTTCAGCTCGTTCTGACTTTCCTCAGAGTACGAGATGTAACATAAAAAATATAAATCAATGAAGCCGAATGAAGACAGAAAACACTGAGGAGGAGAAAGAAGCCAATGATATATCATGCATGCACACCAAAGAATAAGCTCTGGACAAAATCCAATCAAGAAGAACTCTGGGAAGAGCGATTATGATCTCTTGTGCCTCTCCACACTAATACCCACAGGGTGTACCAGTCTATCTTCTATCCCCACAACTCAAGCCTTCATTCTTTTGATGAAAGAGTATAATAGATGATAGCACAAGCCTAAGCACTTTTGGATTCAACAGTATCATGTTACAAACTCCTTCAAACATTTTCACCAAGTGCTGCACTATGGATACAAACTCTTTTATATGTGTGTGTTTTGTTTTCTTTATCCCATGTCTGTTTTTTTTTCACATCTGAAGACTGCATAATTGAAAGACGCACCAAACTTTTGTGTCTTTTATCCCCAGACTAGTGTAGTTTCAACTGTTTTTGTCTGTACAATGAAAGTTAGCTCCATTTTATTTTTTTTTATATCTTGTGAGTGAATGATGACAGAATTGTTATTTTTGGGTGAACCTTTAGTCAACATCGACCTAAGTTTTTAATAAAAAAACTGTTTACAAATCTATTCATTTAAAAGAGAAGTTTCCCTGTGGTTTTCCGCCAAAATAAAAGCTCTAAGATTTAACGTTTACAAGCCAAACACAAACAAACAAATAAATAAATATTATTGTAATTGTACTGTTGTTGTTGTAATAATAATAATAATAATAATAATAATAATAACTTTGTTATGGAATATTTTAAATATTTTACCATTTAATAGTATTATAGTGAGATTTCTGTTGATTTAATTTGAATAAAAAAAATAAAATAATAAAATAAATAAATAACTATTATTGTAATTGTACTGTTAATAAAAAGAATAGTAGTAGTAGTAGTAGTTATAATAATAATAATAATAATAATAATATTGAATATTTTACATATTTTACAGTGCAATAATAATATAGTGAGATTTCTGTACATTTAATTTTTAGAATTTAAATACATAAATATTATTGTAATTTTACTATTAATAATAATAACAACAACAGCAACAACACTGATATGGAATATTTTATAAATAATTTAATTTTATAAATTAAATTATTGTATAAATAATTTAAATATTTTATAAATTTTATAAATAAACAAACAATTAGATGTTTCCCCAATAATGTGCAAAAAACTCAATTTTTAGAAATTCAGACAAATACTTTTTGACAACACACTCTGTGTTGTGCACTTAAGTCCAAAGTGACTGTTTTTCCACCAGCTTGCACTTGCTAGCATACAAATTGAAATTCAGACTGAAAATTCATGCCAGGCTTTTTTTCTTTTTTTTTTGTGTGTTAGGTGCCACTAATTCTGCATAAATTACATACTTCACCTTTAATCTCATGTAATGTAACGTGTTGTCATTTGGATGTTAAGGTTCTAGCGTGATTTATGTGTGAGCATGCTAGCAGACCTCTGACTCCCTGAAAGCAATGGGGGCAGATGGTAATCAGTTCATATTTCTGTGCTGGATATATGCTAATATGCCAGATTCCCTCTCGAGGCATGATGAGTATGTAGATGGATGATAGAAGATCTAATAATCTTGCTGTTGTGATACTGATCATAACCAGTGGGCTGGCACAGAGAAACTACCTTCACTAGACACAATAATGAAACATTATCTCCTGGGGGGCATGTTTCCGAATCCCTCTGATATGCACCTTTGCCCTTTTGCATTTTTTTTGTGGTCTCCTGGAGAGGCGTCGACAGCATGTGACATGTTGAGAATTTTGATGCATGACTTCAAGGTGCATTAGCATTGTCTGGACAAGCCCTTCTTCCTGTAAACAGCAGGTTAATGTCTCTCTATCCCTCCTCTTTTTATTTGGCTAAGTCTGACAACTCCGTCTCGGGTTTACTGTTGACATTTGCGTGGCGGCTTCCTCGTTTATCATCGGGGGCCTGTGTGCCGAGAGCTTCGGGAAGGAGGGGGGTAAGCTCTCATAAAGCCGGTGCGTTCAGCTGCTCCTCAGCAGATAGCTCTATCAAACCAACCCACCCCCTACAATCCATCCGTTTGAATCCATCTTCATAAAGCCTCCACATCACAGAGAAGCGACAGAGCGGAATCGCTAACTCTAATACGTAATGTGCTAAACATTGAAATTATGACTCATAAACATCATAAATGTCAATCTTCAGGTGGGCCGAAGACATTGCGGCGTGTTTTCCCAAGCATCCTTACTTTTTGTGCACAGACTCGTGTAAACAAACAAGTACCCGCGCTCGGTTTGAGGCCGGACCGGAGGGATGCTGACATAGATACAGATGTCGTCGGTGTGTTTTTCTGGTGTGTTTTCATGTTGCGCCGGTTCTCTCACGTCCCTCAACATAGAAAAAGAGGCGGCTGTGGGAGAGAGGCCCCCGCTGCGTGGGTCTGAAAAAAAGCACTAAAAGAGTAAATATCAAAAAGCAGTTTCTGTAGAAGCGGATGCACACTGCACTGTCAGCGGCCCCTTTATTGTACACAAACTCAGGTAGCAGTAGGCAATTGGATGTCACTGTGTTTCAGAGAGGACTCAGCTAGTGCTTTCCACCCCACTGCTATCGCTGCCTTCATCGCTGAGACTCTGTTTTTGGCCAAAGACGAAAAGAGAAGCAGGCAAATCAAAATTAAATGGTGCTTGCTTTTTGTATACCTATTGAGAACCATTGAGAATTTGGTGCCCTTAACTGCTATGTACTTATATTTAAATTAATCATTTGATACAATGCACTTATTGTGTACGTGCATGCTTTTACATTATACTTATATTTAAAAAAAATGACCCGTATGTAATTACATATGTAATTAATTTCTGTAATTACATTTATAATTACACTGTTGACCCCATCCCTTACACCTTAACCCCCCCACCCCTTCCCCCTAAACCTACTCATACCACCAAACCTGCCCATAACTTACCCGTGTCCCACCTTAATAGCAGCAAAAGTGTTTTTCAATAGTGATAATATGAACACTAGGGTCGTGACGGTGACAATTTTCCCACCGGTTAATCGACATGTGACAACACCGGTAATACCGGTATCACTGTGGTGGTTGTGGTGGTGGGGGTCGTTTGAGTTTTCCCTCTTTTCCTCGCTTTCCTTCGGTTTTAAATAGACTGTAAAAGCTCCGTTCGCGTTTTACTTTCACTTTCAAATTAGCGGCAATTGGGCGTCAAGCAGTTTGTTTTTAGGTCGCTTGAGTTTTCAGCTTTCCCTCACTTTCCTCCGCTTTTAGCCTGTAAAAGCAACATGCGCATTTTACTTTCACTTTTAAATTTGCGGCAATTCGGCATCAATTGCTTGAATTCAGTTCAAGCAACAAAATACAAGATATAACTTTTATTAACAAAACGAATAAAAATACACCATGCTGTATGCCTAATATAAAATAACAAATAACTTACAAATTTTAAATAGGTATACAAAACTGAAAATCAGTAAAGACTGAGGAACAAATAATTATAAAACGTAGAACGTTTATTAGCAAAACGATTACGAAAATTTGGAGGCACGGACTGCATACACCTTGATGTAAAATAATGGGGAAAAATCGCACAGTTTAAATAAAATAAAAATCAGCAAATGCTGTGGAACCAAATAAATGAGAAACGAATGTTAAAAAAACCTTCCAATATCTTAGATAAATGGCAGGTCAACAGGCTTTTCAAAATCCAAAATATTTTTAAAACGGGCGCTTTTACATTTCGTTTTGAAACTCTTCTGCCATCATCTTGTCTGTCTCACCTCACTCTTCTTGTCAGTCAGCTCGACTCACTCTCCTCACGTGATAAATGAAATCTGTTCTGTGATGCGCGACTGCCGTTCATTCGTGCTGCATTGAGCAGTCGCGTTCGGTTTTAATTGTAGTGTCTGTTTTCTAACTGAACTAAATGATTTTTATTACTATTTTAAAAATCTAAATGACGGTGAGGGATGGTGCCGTGGTGGGCAAGTGACGTGATCGGTGTTGTGGCTTAACACAGGTATCACCGCCAACACCGTCTATCGCAGCAAGCCTAATGAACACAATAAATACCTTGTACTAATTTTTTGCTGTAAGTACAAGTAGTTAAGGCCACCTAATATAAAGTATGACTGAGAATTTTATTTTAGTTTTTTCAATCTACATATTAAATCTACATTTTAAAAGTAGCTTGTTGCATTGAACAAATCAATATTTAACTATACTGAATAATTTATATTTTCACATATTTGTTATATTTGTTGTACAACATTTTATTATATTTTTGGTAAAATGCATGGTATTTGAAATAAATATTAATTAATGCATATAAAAAAAATAATCAAAAAGACTAAATACACTACTGAGCAAAAGGTTGTGGTTGGTATGATTTTTTTTCCTTCATATTTTTGGAAAGAATTTGTTTGGAAAGATCTTGTACCTTTATTTGATCAAAATAATTATAATTATAATCCTGTGATGGCAAAGCTGATTTTCAGCAGCCATTACTCTAGTCTTCAGTGTCACATTATCCTTCAGAAATTATAATAATATGCTGATTTTGTTGCTCTTATTATCAATGATTTTTTTTTTCTTAAAAATATAAAGTTCAAAAGAACAGCATTTATTAGAAACAAATCGATATAGACAGATATACAGATCTTTATTTTACTAAACTTTTAAATGTGGTGTATAAATATGGAACAGTGTTGTGTGTGTGTGTATCTTTTGCTGTAGTGTGTCTGTAGGAAATATCAGTTTACATTTCCAAACATTCATTTTGCCATTAATTGTAATAATCCAGTGAGATTTTTGTTTGCACAAGTAGTCTGACAACAGAGATCTGATCTCATCATCATCCAGTCTGTCTGGAATGACAAGAAGAAACAAAACAAACTGAGACAGACTAAATCCAGAAGAACTGTGGCAATGTCTCCAAGATGCTTCAAGAAACCTACCTGCAAAGCTACAGTACTATTAAAAGTTTTAGGCACTTGTGTAAAAATGCTGTAAAAGGAGGATGCTGTCAGAAATAATGTCACAAATAAATTTTCTTTATCAATGAACTTCTATTAACTAAATTAAATCAACACTTGGTGTGACCATCAATCTCACTGGATTATTACAATTAATGGCAAAATGAATGTTTGGAAATGTAAACTGATATTTCCTACTGGCAAACTACAGTAAAAGATATATATAAAAAAAAAATAGTGGACTTAAAATAATTTTTTAGCTGGTGGAAATACTAGTGTTCTATTTAACTAATATATATATATATATATATATAATATGGCCTTATGACTGAAATCATAGGCACATTGGACATGACTGTTGACATTTTCAGGGGGGAAAAGTATAATTGTCTAACATGCAATGTAATATTGTCAGTGAACTACATAATCATTAAAATAGTTTCACTACTGAAAAGCTACATAACTTCAGAAATGGTGACGCTACCTCCACACTGAGAAATGTCCAGCCATGGGGAAGAAAATAGGCTAATCACTCTTGTTTGTGGTAGGGAGGAACCACAGATGGGTTTGCAGCCCGGTCTTTAGTGATAAGCCAGAGTAAATGTGTGTTTCTGTCTGTTTGTGTGTCTGTCTGTGTGTGGTTGTGTATGTGAGAGTGTGTCCAAGGGTGTTTGCTGCCCTGGCAGATTGGATTTTACCATTAATATGTGCATGAAATATGAACAACACTGTTACGTAACGGCATACAATTCTTTTTTCTTCGCTCGCTGTTTCTTATTCATCCTTGAGTGACTGTGAGGTATTGGCTAGGAGCTCTGTGATGACATTGTCAAATGCTTTGCCATTGACTTTACAGGTACAATCTGTTAAACATGGAGAATGTGCATCAGTTGCTACAGTCTTCATTTGTTCAGATAATTCTCCATTCGTCAGATGGCTTTATGGGTCTTCGGTTCAGAATAAGGATTTTGTGTGGATTTACTTGGTCTCTGTTGTAGATTTGATGTTGCATTTGTAGCATTGTGGTGTGATTATTACTATCGTGGTAGTTACACTTGGTCACTTAATGTGTTTTGATCAATTTACTTTATATAATTCATTACATTTACATTTAGTCATTTAGCAGACGCTTTTATCTGAAGCGACTTACACATGAGGACAATGGAAGCAATCAAAATCAACAAAAGAGCAATGATACACAAGTGCTATAACAAGTCTCAGTTAGTTTAACGTAGTACACGTAGCAAAGATTTTTTTTTTAATTATACACTGAACAAAATTATAAACGCGCAGAGGTGTCAAGTAACGAAGTACAAATACTTCGTTACCTTACTTAAGTAGAAATTTTGGGTATCTATACTTTACTGGAGTAATTATTTTTCAGCCGACTTTTTACTTCTACTCCTTACATTTTCACGCAATTATCTGTACTTTCTACTCCTTACATTTTAAAAATAGCCTCGTTACTCCTATTTCATTTCGGCTTGTTTTCATTCCGGCTTGTCATCGTTCAAAAAAAAAAAAAAACCTATCTAGATAAATCGCGCCATCCGGATAGAGTAAATTTGAGTGTGGTTGGATGAGAAGTATAAACATATACCATTCCGACACCCTATTGGTTTGTACGCGATCCATCGCACCTGCACATGACACAAATCACGTCACACTCCAGCAAGGACATAGCCAGTGTTGGGGTCGTTACTCAAAAAATATTATTTCTTACAAGTTATTATTTCTCCACTACTGGCTCATTTATCA
>JAFVLL020040631.1:0-11505 GCA_021397915.2 Tor tambroides
TAAATGCATCTTAATTTAAGAATTTTTTTTTTTATTTTTATTTTTTTATTTTTTTTTGACTAGAAATTAGACAAAAATAAGTAAGATAAGCCTTTTTTTTTCTTTTTGTGTGTGTGTGTGTGTGTGTGTGTGTGTACAGCTGACAAATGACCCAAATATATAAATATTGATATAAAAATATAAGTATATAAATACTGCTGCCACACATATAACATATATGAAGTAACCCCCGTATAGCATACATGAATCACCCCATAGAAGATCTATACAGGTGGAGCTGGGGACTGTGAAGGGTTCTGAAGCGTGCTACAACTGCTACAGTAAGCACTAGCCAAGTATTTGAATGTTAAGCAGCAAGCTCGCTGGCTGCTGATACAAAAAGAACCAATCAGCTGCACCATGTGATGATGTCATTATGTCAGATTGAGTTATACCTGTTGGACTGTGTCATCGAGTTTCATGCCAGAACTTTGGATTTATCTATTTGTTAGAGCATGACTTTTTAAAGCAGTGACAACAGAATTACATTAAAGGAGAAACCTAAGACTTAAAATATCAAGAATTGGGGTTAGGATCTTTTGGGCCAGTAAGCAGTGACCTGTCAACCACTCAAAGCATGCAAGCAAGTGAATAGCAACAGGTTAAAAACTTTATGACATCACTGTGCAGCATGTTTTGCATAGGAAAGCTCCACTCAGGTTTTCTTCAGAAAATGTTATTGACAGACTACATGAAATGTGTGCTTTTAAAAGCCATTTGTCACAGTGCAAAACTATATAAACTGATCAGCCATAACATTAAAATACTTACCTAATATTGTGTGAGTCCCCCTCGAGCTGCCAAAACAGCTCTGATGGGTCAAGGCATGAACTCCACAGAACCTTTGAATGTGTCCTGTGGTATCTGGCACTAAGACGTTAGCAGCAGATTCTGGAAGTTTAAAGTCCTGCAAATTGCGAGGTGGTGTCTCCATTGATTGGATTTGTTAGTCCAGCACATCCCATAGATGCTTAATTGGATGAGAGCAACAATCTTTACATAGGTGGTACTGTACATGTCAAAGTAACATCCACATGAATTCAACATTGCCCAGATCATAACACTGGCCTGTCGGCTTCTTCCCAGAGTGCAATCTGCTGCCATCTCTTTCCCAGTTAAATGACACACTCACACACAGATGGCCATCCATTTGATCTAACATGATTCATCAGTCCAAGCAATCTTCTTCCGTTGCTCCATGGTTTAGTTCTGATGCTTATGTGCCCATTGTAGGCACTTTCAATGGTGGACAGTGGTCATCATGGGCACTCTGACTGGTCTGCGGCCATGCAGCCCCATACGCAGCAAACTGCGATGCCTTGTGTGTTGACACCCTTCTATCATGGCCAGCATTATGTTTTTCAGCAATTTGAGCTACAGTAGCTTAACTGTGTAATCAGACCAGACGGGCTAGTCTTTGCTCCCCATATGTATATGTGAAAGTCACTCCGATATATTCGCTTGCTCATTTTTCCTGCTTCCAACACCTGAAATTCAAGAGCTCACTCCTCACTTGCTCCTTAATATATCTCACCCCTTGGAAGGAGCCATTGTAATAATAATTAATGTTATTCACTTCACTTGTCAGTGCTTTTAATGTTGTGGCTGTGTATGCTATCGTAATAATTTTATTTTTTACAATTTCAAATTTCCCTTAATTTCAATTTTTGCTTATTTTTACAAGTTTTTACTAGGTTTAGGTGACATTTAGACAAACCAGCATGTAAACTACAATGGTAATTACATGCTGGTTTGTCTAAATGTCGATTATCCACTGAACACTGCACACACAATTCTGCCATGGAGCACTTCCCCTCATAGGAAGCAGACGTGAAGTCATGTCTTTCTAAAGAATAACAAACAAGTCAGTAAAGAAATGGCACATTGTATTAATTGTTAGGCTACACAATGCTTACACATTGTAGACTTACAATGTGTTTGTGCTTACTGGTGTCTCACTTTCTCATCTTCCGTTACATTTCTTACAAATGTTGCTGCTTTAAATGTTGCTTGGTTAGTTCATAGAAACAAGCTCAGGGCTAGACCTTGAAGTGGTGAAATGCAAACGGTTATTATAAATGTGTAAATAAAATGTGTGAAACCACTCAGTGTTGCTTGCATGTAGATTTAGTATAACACAGTCTAAAGGATATCCTGTAGCTTCTCTCTGCTTTTGTTTTATTTCATTAAAGCAATAGTTCTGTCAATATGTACTCGCCTTAAAATTACCCAAAAATACACATTCTTATACACTACAGTTCAAATGTTTGGGGTAGGTAGGATTTTTACATTTTAGTCCCTAAGTCCCAAATACTCACCAAAGCTGCATTTCTTTGATTAAAAATACAGTAAAATAGTAATCTTCTGAAATATTATAATTTAAAGCAACCTTTCTTCTATTTTATTTTACTGTTCAGATTTGGTACTTAAGAAACATTTCTTTTTATTATCAATGTTGAAAACAGTTTTGCTGCTTAATATTTTTCATAGCTTAAAACATCCTCCTCATTATAAACAAAGCATTTATTTAATCATGCTCCAAAAATGACTCGTTTGGATCCAGGTGCCAGGGTGACATCACCTGGGTGCAGTCGTTTGCATAAACACTGCCTCCAGAGCAAGACATCCACAAATAGTCATTTTCTCACCATAGGCCCCGCCCACACTGCCAGTTAGTCGCTTAATGGCTGACACTTGATTACACTGAATGCAAGTGTCGTGTCGCATCAAAAGCAAATAGAAATTACAATCACTGCCACTTTCTTGTCTATACTACATACAGTATACATATGCGCGTTCGCTTTCTGACAGTCCACGCGCTTGAGTCTGTCGTCAATAGGACAAATGGAGTCAAAAAACATTCACTTAGACCCGTTTGGTTTAAACAGCTCGTTCGCATCTTTGTACAGATATCAGAAGGATCCCAACGTAAGGAACAAGTGGATAGTTTATTTTTAATGGCATTCCGAATTATGTCTGAGGATTGTTCGGAGCAGTTTGTTTTGGAAACGAGGAGCAGTGTCATGGAGAGTTCGCAAAGAAACATTTGTTGAAAGATGACTGTACTAGATCTGACTGCAGCTGCCTCACACACCATAAGTAAATGATGTCATAATGCTTTGTCTGGAAATGACTGTTTTATTTTTGATCATGTTTTTGTCATGTGTATGTTCCCGTTTAGTTCCTGTTTGTCCTTATTTGGTTTAGTTCCTGATCTCATCAAATAATCATCAATTCTGCTCACCTGTTATGTTTCATTATCCCTTTTGTCTCCACTCCATTTAAGCCCTGTGTTCTCCTGTGTTCTTTGTCTCGGATTAATGTTTTGTAAATGGTCTACGTGTGTTGATGTTCATTAAAAGTATCTCTACGTCTACTCCTTTGTCTTGCGCCATTCCTACAACCACGACCGCGTAACAGAATCCGAGACCAAAATCAGACCAATATGAAGCTGTGGGGGTTACAGCAGACTGGTCGGAGGTTGGAGTGGTATGTGGAGGATTTCCTTGAGCTCGCTAACCAGCTAAGCTGGCCCGATGCCGCTCTTGGTGCGTGCTTTCAGCTTGGGCTGGACGGCGAGACTATTTGCTGTGATTTCCCCGTACATGATTTTCCCCTGATCGAGCTGATCAATCTTGTACTTTATTTAAACGGTTGCAATTATGAAGTTGAAGAAATAAAAGAAAAGTTTCAGTCTCGTCGTCCAGTCCCCTCTGAGGTATGCCGCGTCTCGCCAGCTCACTCCACGCCAGGAACCCCCACATACCGCACCAACGGTTCGAACCGCCTGCTCCACCCCAATTATCCCCAAATACTCCTAAGCTCCACCATTGTCCTCAGCCCAGAAACGCTGGCCATTCATCAGTCAAGTCCGCCGCCCGTTCGTTAGTCAAATCCGCCAACCATTCGTCATTCAAGTCCGCCGGCCATTTGTCAATCAAGCCCGCCGGCCGTGGCTCCCACAAGCCCGAAGTCAATCCCGCCAGACTCTGTCTGGCCTCCTGAGCTCCCCCCAGACTCTGTCCAGGCATTTAAGGACCTGAATTCCTCCAAGAAAATTTTGCGGGGGCCATATATCCGTTGCCTTAGTGGCCGGACCGAGGACCAAGGCCACAGAGGCTACACTGCCATGGCCTCCTGAGTCCCCTGATCCACCATGGCTCCCTGAGCTCCCTGTTCCACCATGGCCCCCTGAACTGTCTGCTCTGCCATGGCCTCCCGAGTCTCATGATCCGCCATGGCTTCCCGAGCTCCCTGCTCCGCCATGGCTCCCTGATCATTGGGGAGGCATTGATACTGAGGGGGCATTGATACTGTTTCCTATGCAATGACATTAGCCAATTATAACATTGGCCTTTTACTGACAAGCCTTAACGAACCCACCGCTTAAAACAGGTCATTTTAGACAGAGGGTTACAATGAGAGTTGAAAATAATCATATTCCACAAAAAAAACTTTATAACATTATAAGAAAACCTCAAGGAACATATAATAATAATAATAATAATAAATGCTTGTCATGATCCCTTTGATGCATTCTTGCTGAATAAAAATATTAATTTCTTAAAAAAAAATTGCTCACCTAAAATGCATCATTTTTTATCACACAGCTCCCTTTATACCACCTTGTTTCTTTCTCTCTCGTTTGTCTCCTTGTCTCATTCTTTGTTTTCCACTTCCACCTCTTTCTCTGTCTCTGTGTTTTCCTTGCAGTGTCATCCGTCAGCACCGCTCTCCCATTTAATGTCTGAATCAGACAGCACAGGAAGAGGATGAGTCCAGCAGATGGACAGTGACCTACTGATCTTAACTTTGTACAGACTCTCTATTTATTTATGTCACAACTTCTGAAATTGCAGACACAAACCATATATAAAATAAACCGTCTGGTCAGGCTTTCCTCTGGAAATAACTAAAATGAACCAGAGCGTTCATGAAAATGGTCTGTTGGTAGTGCTGCAAGAATTCTACTTATTCTGACAGATTTTCATGCTGGGAAAATAGTAGTATATAAATATATACATAAAAGCTAAGAGAATTTGTGTTTTTCATCAAAATGTTTCTTTCTTTCTTTTTTTTTACTCAAGAAAATGCTTATAATTACAACAAAGAGCTGAAATTAACACTGAGTTAAATATGAAATTTTGAAGTACATTTTGAAGTTTGAAGAAAATTGAAATAATATTCTGTCTTGTAAAATGTACTTCAGTCATTTTTGTTTTATTTACAGCATTTATAACTATTTACAATATTAATTTATATGAGTATATGCTGGTTTAATTTTTGTAACTATTTTTTACTGTATTAAAATATTAAAAATTTATATGGTAAATTAATACAGTATATAGTAATGATAATTGACATTGAGATAATCCATGATGAACCTAAACACACAGCCTAGGCAACACAGCAGTGGCTTAGGGACAACTCTGTGAATGTCCTAGAGTGGCCCAGCCAGAACCCTGACTTGAACCAAATCGAACATCTCTGGAGAGACCTGAAAATGGCTGTCCACCGACGGTCCCCATCCAACCTGACAGAGCTTGAGAGGATTTGCAAAGAAGAATGGCAGAAACTCCCCCAATCCAGGTGTGCAAAGCTTGTTGCATCATACCCAAAAAGACTTGAAGCTGTAATTATTGCCAAAGGTGCTTCAACTAAGTACGGAGTAAAGGGTCTGAATGCTTATGTAAATGTGATATTTCAGTTTTTTTCTTTTTAATAAATTTATAGACATTATTAAAATTCTGTTTTCACTTTGTCATTATGAGGTACGGCATGTAGATTAATGAAAAAAAAAAATGAATTTATTTAAACAATTGTAGTATCAGGCTGCAACATAAAAAAATTGAAAAAATTTAAGGGGGTCTGAATACTTTCTGTACCCACTGTATATATTGTTATTTCATTATTTGTGTATTATTTACTGAGGAAAAAAATAGCAAATAATTTTCTAATGCAGTGAATATTCCACTGTTCGTTCCGGACCCCCCCACCCCCAGCCCACATGCACACAATTTACTCTCAACCTCTTTAGAGCTTCTGAAAAATTACATCCCATCGATTTTGTAGGCGAAGAGCAGCGGATGACAGTTCAGGCAGAGTAATGCATTACACACAGAGTGCTGCATGCCAACAAGAGAGAGAGAGCAGGAAAGATGCTGACATGATTTTCTGTTCTATATGATTGTCTCATCTTGTAAGTGACGTTATGGATTGAGTATTGACATGCACTTGAAGCAGCCAGCGCAACAAGGACACCAGCATGAGGACAGAAATGCTCATTTGAGAGCAGCATTTTGGAACAAAGTAGTGGAGCGTTGAAGGAAGGTTGCAGCGTATCTGTGAAGGTTCTCGCAGGGGAACAGGAGGTTTTAAATTATGCAGAACCAGCCAAATAGAGTCAGGATGTCACAGTATGTCAGGAAACACAGATAGACGGACCACTCAGGATAAAAAAACAGAAGGGCCAATCCTGTCAGTGGCTTTGACACATTAGAGCCGTTTATAAAAGAAGTCGACTCTCAGTGCGGACACTGCTGAGGTCAGCTGTCCTTCAGGAGGGGTCTGATGTCCACTATTAGCTGTCTGATTCATCTCTTTATATGGCCTAATCCAATACAACAGATCTGTTTAGTGTAAGCGGAACACATTTAGCGCTCTGTTTACTGAAGGTCAGTGCGCTCCGACTAATGGCAATCATTACAAGAGCCATAAAAATCAAAAGAGTAATTGGTTATATGAGGATTCAGGTTGGGGAGCTTCTCTTCAGTCAGCAATAAACGGAAAAAGGAGGTCGTATATTTTTGGTCTTGCCGCAAATGGAATGAAAATTCAATCTCTGCATGTCTTGGATGATAGAAACTGCAGTAGTGAGTGTGTTCATATTTAGATTTGATCATTCTGAGGATCCTTGGAGTGGTTTTCTTGCTCTTGTTAATGTGAATGATTAAGTGGTCAGTATTCAGATTAAGAGGAAAGAGAAGGATGTAGTGCTTGGTCTTTTATTCAGTGTTTTGCTATTGGACACTGAGGACAGAGTTTAAAATAAAAGCCAGATTTACTTCATAATATAAGATTTATCACTCAACATTACTCCAAAGAAACAAATGTTCAACTGCTCAATCTCTAAAAAGACTTTTTGGCTGATGTCCTCAAGACCTATTGTTCTGTTACTGTCCTTAAAGTAAACAAGCAGCCAGATCTAATCAATTCAGATTTGTGGTATTTAACACCGCATTGTCCTCATCCCGTCAATTCCAGGTGCATAAAATCACTAAAATCATTCAAAGCCTGAATGTCTGTTTCAAAAGTTGAATGGTTTGCAAATGCCATTTCATGTTGAATTTAAAGCCTGTTCAGACCAAGAATGAAACATTTGCATTAACGAACTGATAGTTTTCTTTTTTAACATATTTTAAAATGTAATTTATTTCTGTGTTTGTAAAGCTGTATTTTCAGCATCATTACTCCAGTCTTCAGTGTCACATGATCCTTCAGAAATCATTCTAATATTCTGTCAGCATTAAAAACAGCTGTGCTGCTTAATATTTTTGTGGAACATGTAATATGTATATATATATATAGAGAGAGAGAGAGAATATATGATAATATATGTTATATATCCTAGGGAAAAAAAAAAAATATATATATATATATATATATATATATATATATATATATATATATATATTTTTTTTTTCCCCCCTAGGATTCTTTGATTAGAAACTTCAAAAGAACACACACACACACACACACACACACACACTACCTCACACACACACTCACACACACACACTCGCTCACACACACACTCACACACACTAGCTCACACACACACTCACGCTCACACACACACACACGCACACACACACTCACACACACACACACACACACTCGCTCACACACACACACACACACATGTTTGTTTTGTGGTTTACGGGGACTCTCCATAGGCGTAATGGTTTTTCTGCTGTACAAACTGTATGGGCTATTGCCCTACACCAACCCTACACCTAAACCTACCCCTTACAGGAAACTTTCTGCATTTTTAGATTTTCAAAAAAACACCATTTAGTATGTTTTTTAAGCCTTTTGATTTACGGGGACATAGGCAGTGTCCTCATAAACCACCTTCAAATTGTAATACCTCTGTCATACCCATGTCATTAAACACATTTTGTCCCCGTAAACCACAAAAACCAGTACACTCTCTCTCACACACACACACTCACTCACTCACACACATACACACACATACACACACACACACATATATATATATATATATATATATATATATATATGAAGGAAGGAATTGACTATATACTTCTAGTAACAGTGTGAATATATTAAACTTTTTGACACTTGTTTAATTTCATGCATCCTTGCTGAATATAAGAAAAAAAATCTTATATATCTATATTGGCAGTTGAAGAAAAAATGTATAATTTATTACCCAATCTTATATTTTGTCTTACTGTATCTCGTCTTTGTGCCCAGGTAAGTAAGTTTTGTCTGTAATGATTTGCAGGAGCTGGAGGTATTTGTCCTAGAGTGATCTCTCTGCTGGTCTGCTGTTGTTGTTTTTATGGGACGCTCTGAAATGGCTTTTTGATGGACAGCGCTGGTTTGCCTCCAGGTCTGCTGAACTGAATATATCCCTGAGTACTCAGCATTCAGTGTCTCCGTATCAGTATCGTCTGCTGTCCCTCTGCTCGCTTTTAACATCTCATAGTTCAGTATTCAATATTTTATCACCTGTGACCAATTTTTATCTTTGCTTCCATGTGATTTTTAAAACTAAATTTCTCCATTCACTGGAAATAAAGTCACTTCAGAGGAAAAAGCATTTGAAAGCTTCTGGTTAATAGTTAAAGTGTCAGTGTGCCCATCTCTTCTGGGCCTGTGGCCGCTGACTGATCAATAACTAATCTTGTGTCTCACTGACTCCAGATTGCTTTAATTGAGCGTCTAACTTTCTGTGCTTTCCTCGCTGGATGTTTTTTAGGAGTTTCTGCATGGGTTAAGTGGGTGAATATAGAGGATTTCTCACACACTCTGAATTCCCATCCATTCAATACACACACAGTCTGATTCATCTCTGGACTAAACGCTTTGTACTTATTTTTGTCTTTCTGCCTTCAAGTCTTATGTTACAATTGCTGTCACCAGTGTTGGGCTAGTTACTCAAAAAATGTAATATATTACTCATTAGTTACTCCTTTCAAAAGTAATATTATTACTTATTACTTTCTGGCAGTAATTAGTTGCATTACTTTTCCTTCACGCCCACAGAAGTTGTAATTGCATATCTTCCCCATAAAGTTCTTCTAAAATGTTACTAACAATATATTTCTGCCTCATCATTTGACCAAAATCCACATTGGATCTCAGTCAGAAGTTATTACAAACACTCAGTGGTGATTAATAGTAACGTTTAAGTAAATGTGCTGTGTTAATCTCATTAATTGTCATGTGTAGCTTGAAGCTAATTGTAGATCTAATTTCTCTCTTACCCATATGCAATTATATCCCATGATATATTGTATCAAAAGAAACCATACAAGTTCAAAAGAAAATGTTTCGTTCTCTAAAAAGATACAATTTATATCAAGATCAGAGGGATGTAATGCCACAACTTAACCATCAGTGTTCAGATCATCTTTTCTCCTGACAAAATCAATGTAATGCCAATATTTCCATCCGCTGAATGTAAGCTTTTTCATATTCCAAGCTTGCCTGCTGCTCTGGTGATTCATGTGCCTGTGAAAGTTGTGAAAATTATGAAAATAAAACAAGGAATTATTGGATTGTTGGACGTCAGTTGAGCAGAGGTTGAGGCATCGAAATTAACTAGCTTTTTTTTTATGGATAGTAACTGTAATAGTATTACTGAAATCTTATTAGTAATTAGTTACACTACTAGTTAGTGCAAAAAGTAATATTGTTACTGTAACTAGTTACTGGTCACTAGTTACTGCCCAACACTGGCTGTCACCAGGGTGGTACCCTTGCAAAAAGCAGTATTATTTACCATTATTTACCAATTTATTTTTGAGGTACAGTCTTCGGGGGTAAATAAGGTATAAAAGTCAACATTTTGAAAAGATACTGCCCCACTGACAGCTTGTACCTTTTTTTTTCCTGCAATTGTAGGTTGAGCGCATATGAATGTTACTGCCCAGAGTTGTCTAACCACTTTTTATGTTCTCTTGGATCTGGATCATTCATTTTTTCCGTGGGGATTTAAAAACATCTTCATTACTGAATTCCAAGTCATGCAATATTATTGCAATTTGATGTCATCAAAATAAAAATGAGTGAAAAACACAAATCTAATGATGTGCACTACTCTTCAAAAGTTTAAATTTGGCAAGTTCTTTTTTTTTTTTTTTTTTTTTTATGAAAGAAGTCTTCTATGCTCATCAAGTCTGCATGTCTTTGATCAAAAATACAGTAATATTGTGGAATATATATCTTTAAAAAAATTATTTTAATATATTTCACATTTTAAATAGCTGATTTGCTGCTTCATTATTGTCTACTGTATTCTTTAATTAATCAAAAGTTCAAAACAACAGCATTTATCTGAAATAGAATAATGTAAAAGTTTTTTACAGACACTTTTGGTTTAATTAATGTGTCCTTGCTAAATAAAAGTAATAAGTTTTCACTGCAATTTTTTACTTCTGTAGATTTTTACTTCGGGAAGCCAGCAGTTGTACTGTTAAATAATCATGATGAAGCTAATAGTTGTTATTAAGTTAAAATGTGAATGTTGGCCGTACAATTTGTGTGTACTTTTTATAAAGAATAGCTATAAACCTTCCCAGAAAATGCTACTCATTTAGTTTTTACGAGGCGATGACTATCGTCCTGTGGCAACACAACAATGAAAACATAGATGTAAGAGCCCTAAATGATTTGTTGTTAAATTATTTTTTGTTTCTTTCTATAGATAAATAATTGTGAATGTAATAAGTGTAGTATAATATTTCCTAAGGATGGTGACATAATTTTCAATGACGGCAATGACTGTTGTTATGTAAGAGTGGAACGTTTTTTGGGTTTTTTTTGTCTAATATTTTCCAGTACATGTTGTTTATAAACTTTACCTAAAAGGAAGTTACTGGAAATGGATGTTATTCAAGTTCAACATACGCTCACATGTCAAGAACAAATATGACAAATTGGACAGATTGCTTCCATAGCACATAAAACATCAGTTAAACTCCTGCTGCACATCTTTGCTCTTCGTTTTGTAGTTCTAAAGGTCTTCCTATCTTGGTGAGATTTTTGTTTATTTATTAACATCTGTGAGCCTGGAGCACAAAAGCAGTCTTAAGTCGCTGGGGTATATTTGTAGCAGTAGCCAAAAATACATTGCATGGGTCAAAATTATCCATTTTTCTTTTATGCCAAAAATCATTAGGATATTAAGTAAAGATCATGTTCCATGAAGAT
>JAFVLL020040632.1:0-18236 GCA_021397915.2 Tor tambroides
GATATATATATATATATATATATATATATATATATATAATTTTTTTTTTTTTTTTTAAATGCAACACATCTCAAACACAGCTCTTTCAGAGAGTTCTTTTCACAGTCAAAGGCACTTTTGGTAAAAGTGATAAAAAGATGATAAAAGCCAATGACGTCTACTTTCCAAAGGTCTGTTTTTAGGTCATTGATTGAGTTGTTGGCGATAAATTATGTGTTTGTTCTGTAGAAGTTTCACAATGCAAAGGTAAATGATCTGCTGGTGTCTCTGGTCTCTCTGCTTCTGTAGCCAAAGCCACTGCAGTTCTGATCCTGAATGTTCTTCCAGAGTCCAGATCTCATTGCCGGATCCACGGACATCTTCTGGAGCTTTGGTTCATGTGCCACGTTACTTGGTGATCATTTGTGATCGCATCATGGCTACTTTACACAGCTCCATTAAGGCAAAAAGAGTGCACATCTAGTAAAGCATATATATATATATATATATATATATATATATATATATATCCACTAAGTAATGCAATCTGAAGAGTTTTGAGCGCTTTTTCCAGTCTCGCTACCATCACATACAGTGGGGCAGAAAAAAACCCATTTAATGAGTTCCTTATCTTATAATATCCACCTTTTTCCTGAATAATGATGAGCGCCGCCATGTTTCTAACTTCCGTTTGGATGATGTCGTGTTCCAGTCTCCATACAAATCCATGCTAAAACTGTCTAATAAGATTTACTGAATTAATTCAATCAATTGATTAATTAATAACAAACTTTTTCAGAGTAACTAAATATAAAAAGTAGTGCTGTTATTGGCTGCTACAGTAACAGCAATAAACTTAAGGAATTCCTGTAGAGTACTTGTTTTGCGCACCAGCAAATTTGTCTGTGGGCAGTGTATGCATTGAATTCTGTCAAACACTGACAAGAGAAAATGAGCATGGATTGCAGTGCCTAAGTTAAAGTGTGTAAAATAATAAAGAAATGTGTTAAAATAATGTGTGCTCTTATCATTTTGTGGACAAAATCCTTCTAACAAGATGTAGAATATTTGTGCTTATCTGTTGAACGAATCAGGTTAAATTAACTCTTTAAGACTTGACTTGCTGCCACCTACTGGCGGTTTTAGTTACATATTAAATAGTAGTCTTTTTTTCATTTGTTTAATATCTCTACATTATTATTTTTTAAACATTAATATTTTAACATAATTTCTGTGTAAATCCATGCCATGTTCAATATGGATTTTTTTAACATTGATTTCATTGGATTGGTAGGCTAATAGCTACATTCTGATTGAATTTATTGATGTAAGAATCCGACATAAAAGGTCACAGATATGACAATAAATTTAATTGCATTATTGCTTTATTATCTCTCAACTGAGAGCACACATAATCCTGTATTTAATTGTGTTATAATAATGACTATTTGTATTTAATGTTACCTCTAAACTTTGATTACACATTTGCATATTAATTGTTCTAGGAACCTAATAGCATGTTTTAATTTTTGTGTATTTTGTGCTACTCCAAAATGATGTTCTAGTTGAGGTCATTAGTGTATAAGGCCCAAACATGAACTCATGCCAAAGACTAGCCATGTGTGTACTATTCGTGTTTCAATTGGACAACTATTTACCTGCAGAGTAGGGATGTGCATCTCCATAACTGAGGCCGATGCGATACGCATCTCGATGCATAGCCAACGAAACGATATATTGAAGATACATATGAAGCAGCTAGCGATGCGATACGATTCACCCCATTACGATGCAGTGCGATTCGATTTCAGTTCGATGCAATACGACGCAATGGGAAAAATATGATCACTTTTATTTATTTGGTTCAGACAGACAGCAAATCAAAAATTAACTTATGTGTCTTCTGACTTCTAACGCCTCAAGGCCTGTTTCATAAAACAAGTTTACCAAATAGGCCAGGCTTATTTCAGTTAGGCTGACTCGCTGTCAAATGATTTGGTTCCATAAAGAAAATATAACAAAGATCAAAACTGTCAGGCTAAGCTGAGCTGCTCACTGACCAATAGGAATGCAATGATATTACCGCTGACTCTCTCACATATTATCATAGCCATGCAGCCTTTCTCTCTGGTTTTATAACAGCTGTACCTTTTATAGTTAGAACAGATAGCATTATAACATTACAATCTAACATTGCTCTTTAAAGCACTGACAATCACTAAACTAAAAGTTAAAATCACTAAATTAAAACTACATTTTAACTGCTTTAAGAAACACACATTAACTCATCTGAGCTTATAATAAGGACTGTATTAGCTTATATTTTATTTACCCATTAAAATAGTCCCTTTACAGTTACTGCTATCATAAAATGCATATTTGACTCAGAATTATTGCGCTCCGTCTGTTTAGCGCGCATGAGCACAGCAGCGCTCGTCCACTCGCGTAAGCCCAATCCTGACAGCAAAATGGATATATTTGCATTTCTTTCTAACATTTATAGATGAAAAATATACTCGTGACATGTCACTTATGCACAATAAAAACACAACGTTTCAAATACATTAAACAGCACAAATATATTCGCTTTTTGCCATGGTGGGTCGATTTGATACATGATCAACATTAAGGTCTGCTTAAGAATAAGCGAGCACAAATTAGTTACATTGTCATTTAGAACCGCTTTAGCCCCGATTGATTTATGTTATTTAAAGTCAGGTTTTGAACTTTAATTCCCGCTTTTCCTCAGGTCTCCGTATAGTGTTGTCGTTATTCGTCATATTCACGCGCAGCGGTGAATAGAGAACGCGCTTCAGAAACCGTTTCGAGAGGAGAAATCAATCTATATATAAAATATTGGTCACAGATTATTGGTCACTTTCTAAACAATAAAAGTGTAACATCCACTAGTAATTATATATAAATAAATTGGCTTTTACCGATGCAAACATGTTATAAACGATGCATCGCGATACAAATGCCAACTTGTAATCGATTCACACTTTTTAAACCGATGCATCGCATCATTAACTTTTTTTGCCGATGCACTGAGCGAATCAGGGAATCTTCCCATACTGCAGAGTTGTTCACAAGCATGTGAGGTGTTGACCTGAATATAATGATCTTCATGGTTGACAGGCGACAGACAGACAGACAGGATGCAGGTTTTGTAGGTTAATATTAACTCAATCTAGCACTATTTTTGTTTTGTGTTCAAAGTTTCCTGTTACTGTTTTACGTGCAGGGACACATCAATGTTTGTTTTTGCTTTGTAAGAGTTTATGCATGGCATAAATTCATGTCTATATACCTTTTTCAACACAAACTCACTTCATGAGAGAGAAAAAAAGAAAAAAGACAACCCTTTCATGTTTTTCTGAAAATAATAAGTTGCACACTGTTGAAGATGTTTTAATTACTTACATTAATTAACACTATACACTACAGGTGTGTTACCAATCAAATGAAATCAGTATCAACAAATAATGGGTCACTGAATCATTGACTTGATTGACTCTTATCCGATGCCTTAAAACACCAAATTATTCTAGAATTAAACACCACACTGCGCTGAAGTAAGTGTTCTGCCTTGTTTGGAACAATTTTCGTTGGCAAAATAGAGCAAAAACGGTCAAAATTGTGCTTAAAAGTTGTCAAAAAATGCAGTCAACTTCTTGTTCGCTGAACTATTAAAAAGTCCACGGAGCGTTTCACTTTCATAGGGATTGTGAACGCAAATTTCTGCATTTTGGTCGTGACACTTAAGTGTAATAATGATTGATAATTGTCATTATTTAAGTATATATTTACTTGAGTCATATAGGCCTACTTATATAGCTATTAACAAGAGGGTGTGCAGCAGGTATAAGCAGCACGTGAGCGCGCAGCTATGGAGATGCCTGAGAGACCGCTAACTTTTGTCACGTCTCCACCAGAAATGGAGCATGTATTAATAAGAATGTTTTCGGTAATGCTTTAGATTACAACCCGCAAAGAACTACGTAAGTATACTGAATTTACAGTGTACGTTTCTGTAATTATTGCGTACCTATAAAGAACGTACATGTAGGTATAAGGGAACTGTAACATATATAGTCGGACACAGAGGTAAGTAAAAACAAAATGGGTTTATTTGAATGGTGTTAGAGAACAGGTGGCGTGCAGGAGAGTCTTGAGGTGAGTAGCAACACTTCAGCCAGATCACTGAATAGACCAGGTGCAGTGTTTCCTCTAGGATTTTTTCCAGCTGTGGTGGCAGAACTATTTCCCATGGGCCACGCCCCCTCCCCACCCAAGAATCACGTGCACTCAGAATTGAATTTATTATAACTAAAAAAGACAAGTAAATAGTCAATAATAAAATGAACGAATAAATTAATGACAATCAATGGCAAAAACAAGATACAAATTAAATTTTTAATAATCTATTCAACTGTAAAATAACACTGGATAGTCTTCACTGTATAAATGGACAGTAATGACAGACAGCAGCAGGTTTATTTAGGCTGCTGTCTCTTTAAGACCTCATGCATACTGTTACACAGGGCTCTATGCTTACTTTTCTTTTTAATTAAAAAAAAAATTAGGAGAACCTTCTGATCACTAATCAAAAATTAGCCTTCCTAATATGAGGTGATATTTGACTCCTTAAAGTGATTTACAGGGACATTTCCTTTTTACATTTGGCATTTTTCTAATTTTATTAAAAGTATGTCATCTATGTCAAATTTAAAAATGTATATTTATAAGCTTTTTAGAATTTCTAATTTAAACAATATAATAAGAAGTAGAATAAGACAAATAAGTTAGCAATCATACTGTTACAGAGGAGGCTCCCGTACCGCCTCCTCCGCACCACCAGAGGGAACCATCACCTGAATACTAGTCAGTTGCCATTCGGACTCCATTTCCCATGTTCCCCCATACCTGGGACTGATCAATCATCCACACCTGTTCCTCATTTACACACACACATATAAGACACACACACACACACACACAGACACACACACACACACTCTTTGCGAAGTCTTGATTTGCCCTGGCTGTCATTTCTGAGCGTTCTTACCCATGTTTGTTTTCCTGTTATCTGACCTTGGACTGTTTGCTCGCTATTCTGATTGTTTTGCTGCCTACCCCGACTTGGATTGTGTTTCATTGGACTGTGATTGTTTGCCTCCTGCCCTGACCTCTCGCCTGGTGTTCGACTCTGTCTCTGCCTTGCCTCCACTGTTCTGCCTTGCTGGTATTTGACCCTGTACTGCCTGACTATTCTCAATAAACTGCAAATGGATCCCAACTACTCTGATGTGTTGCAACACATATGAAATTAGTATTAATAAAAAATTAATTTGTACTACAGAGGTGGCACAGAAGAACATAAAAGTGGCTTGTAGGTACGTTTAATGAGGCTCAGAGGTGGCATGAGTGCAATTAAATTTATAAATTCATGTTGAGATTAATGTTTTAAATATAAAATGCTGACTATAGAAATATTAAATGATTTAAATAACTGAAATTATACCGCCAGCAGGTGGCGGCATGTCACTGATTTTATCACTGAATCATTCATTTAATTAATTCTTTCGAACAGCTGATTCATTCAGGAATGAAGCAAGTGACTTTATGAATGGGGAATCATGAATCACTGACTCACTAGATTCCTTTAAACACGCAGTTCATTCATGAATGAAACACCGCTGTGTTTGCTTTTAGAGATGCGCAGCGGCTCAGCTGTTACTTTATTTGGAACTTTTCCTTTTTGCAATGGCACAAAATAAGGCAGTAGTGTTATATTCAGACAACGTAAGTCACTTAATATTAACATCTTGTTTATTGAACTGTTGTATTAAATCAATATGTCATTCTCAGTTTATCGCGATCTGTGGGCGCACAGAAAATGGTCTATAAGAGAGCGCACGAGTGAGTTCTCTTTCACTTTAAATAAGCAAGACTCAAAAGCCCGTGCAAATGGTACATTGCGTCATCTGTCATCGCGTTATAAGCATGGAACCTGCAGGAATGAGTAGAATTATTATTAAAAGCCGTGCCGAAATTCAAGTCCTGCTCTGTGTTCTCTGCTAATAACCCGACTGTGAATGATGAAAGCGGCGTTACTATGATGTTACTGAGAATCTGCAGCCGTGGCGGGGATAATTTTTGGTGTGGCGGCCCGCCACGGCTGAATGAATGTAGCGGAAACACTGAATAATAATAATAAAAACAATAATACACACAAGGCAAAAGGCAAGAAACACCAGCACAAGATAATCCAGAGAACAGGACCCAGCAAGTAGCAAGGCAATACTTCAGCAACAAAAGCTAAGTAAATATGGAATAGGGTGGCTAATCGGGCTGGAGTCCAGAACAGACAGATAATGATCCGGGAAGAGAGCCCTCTGGTGGCTGACATGGGCACACCAGCAGATGGCTGTGACACAACTCCCCCTTTAAGGAGTGGATTCCAGATGCTCCAACAAATGTCAAAGAAGTCCAGAGGGAGGTGGAATGGAGGGGGATTGGGGGAGGGATGGTGGTCCAGGCCCGTGTAGCGTAGACGGGACTGAAGAGCCCCACGGTGGAGCAGACGACCACCACAGTACAGCAGATGGGAATGAAGATCTACACGATGGAGCAGATGACCACTAAGGTGGAGCTGATGGAGCTGAGGACCACTTCAGTGGAGCTGAAGGTGCAGGAGACCACAAAGATGGCTCAGACTGGGGTGTAATAGAGAGCACAGAGGTTAGCTGCGGCCATAAGAGGACAAAAAGAGAGTTCAGGAATGGCCTCCTTGGCTGTGAAAGGGCAGACTGAAAGTTCAGGTACAGCCTCCTTGGCCGTGACAGGACAGGCAGAGAGTTCAGGAGTGGGCGACACCACCCAGAGAGGAGCTGAAGTGGATGCCATCTCCTTGGGAGGTTCTGCAGCAGAAGCTTTGACTCTGGACTTGGGTGGACTCTGAAGTGGTCTCTTGGACTGGAGTTGCCACTGGAGTGAACTCATAGACCAGAACTGATTCTGGAGCAGACTCATAAACTGTAGCAAGCTCTGGAGAGTGAACTCATAGACTTGAGTGGGCTCTGGAGCAGATTCATGAATGGGAGTGAACTCTGGAATGAACTTGTACACTTGAGTGGGCTCAGGTGTGGATTCATAGACTGAAGCGGGTTCTGGAGTAGACTCTGAAGGCTCCCGGACCGGACTTGGTTCATGAGTGGACTCTGAAGGCTCCCAGACTGGAGCGGGCTCTGGAGTGGGCTCTGGAGTGGACCCTGAGGGCTCCCGGACTGGAACAGGCTCTGGAGTGGACTCTGAGGGCTCCCGGGCTGGAGCGGGTTCAAGAGTGGACTCTGAGGGCTCCTGGGCTGGAGCGGGTTCGTGAGTGGACTCTGAGGGCTCTCGGGCTGGAGCTGGCTCTGGAGTGGTCTCTGAGGTCTCTCGGGATGGAGTGGACTCTTGAGTGGACCCTGAAGACTCCAAGACTGAGGTAGACTCTGGAGTGGACTCTGAGGGCTCCTGGACTGGAGCGGGTTCTGGATTGGATTCTAAGGGGTCCTGGGCTGGAGCCAATTCCAGAGTGGACTCATGGAATGGAACAGCCTCTGTGAAAACCAGTGCTGAGGCTCTTGAGATTCCAGCTGCTCTGGCTGAAACCAGTGGTGGATCCACCAAATTAGCGAACAGCCCCAAGTGTCTTTGGAATGCCTGAGTGTCTTCAAGTGCAAGGTTCACGATGACCGGGAACACTGGAGTGGCATCCGTTATGGCTGAAGACTGTGTCGTGACATCCATTGTTGTAGAGGAAAGGATACTTCTAGGCTCTGGCTCTAACTATAAAGCAGTATACACTCCTGAAGTGTCGGTCAGGAAGCAAAGAATGAGGAGACCGGAATTTGTTTCCAAAGTGTATTGAATATTAGTCAAAAATAACACAAAAACATAACATTAGTATAAAAACAAATGGGTACATATTCACAAACGAATCAGTTACTTCTTAATCAAGAATACTAACATATTCATTATCTCTAAATAACAGTCAAAGCTCTAAATATGCAGGAGATGTGCAATTGAAGATGATATAACTATTGATTTGGTCACATGAAATGACTGGTGGTAAAAGATATTACTAAATGCAATTTGCCAAATAACATCATCAAATGGGCAATAATACTGGATAATCTGTATGCAGCATCAAAAGTTAACAGATAGTAGATAAATTACAATGTAAACCACCCTGTATTTAGCATAAATTGTGTCACCCATCTTGCTTATCTATCAAGCGATCATACGTGAATCGTTACATGTCCGTGCATGCCCATACAAACGTACAAAGTTAAATAATCCACTTCAAACATAACTTACTTCATGGTAATGTACTAACACTTTGAACACCAAAACACCAACGAACATCCAAATCATAGGCAGGAAGAAACTTCTAAGTGCACAGCTGCTGATCATGCAGTAATATAATGACACAGCAGGCAGCAAAACTATTAAAGATAATGCCTCTTACTGGATGCTTCGGGAACTGCACTCTTTAAACTATCAAAATAGAAATCCCTCAATAAAAGTCTAGCTTTCTCCAGGAGCCTTTTATACATCCATGATGGCTGGAGGTTCTGATAATGCAGCCATAACGGCTGGAGGCTCTGGTGTGGCGGCCATCTTGAGAAGGGGCTCTGGAACATCCTCCTCTGGAGCAGACTCTGGAGCTACTGGAATAGACATCTGGCCTCTTCCTTCTCGACCTTCGCTTACGAGTCAAAGACAGTGAATCCTCACTATTCTCTGGAGGTGTTGTAGCAGTCGGGTCTTAAACGTCTACACCTCGTGTGCCTCATATTGTCAGTGGTCAAATATGAGTCACTTTGCATAAAGATGGTACTTATTTTCTTTTAAAGAGGAATGTCTGAAGAACTAATAATGTTTAAACTAGAAATGTATCTTGTTTCCTTCTATCAAAACAACTACATTGAACATACCTGTCTGAGTGCCATAAATATTCTTTTTCCAAAGTTTGCGTGCTGGTAACTTAAGAGGTTTTAAAGACATCTTTTGGAAAAGCACTCTTAAGCAATACAAAGTTTCAAACATTGTCTAAAATATTACAAGCTGTTCTAACTTGTAGGGTAAGATGAGGTCAGATGCCCTCGGGGGAAGATTTATTTTTTTCTATGTATCTGAGTGAAATAATTTACTATGAATTCACAGTGTTGCTATTAAGACATATCTTCGATTAACAGATGGGCAGTTAAATAGGCATATATTCATACCTGTATATGAGCATCTTTTGCCTTTGAATACATTTGCAGTTTGTGCAGTGACTAAGCCACCAAATGTTTTTATTTATTTCCCTTAATAACACATTGGCTGATGCATCATCATCCTGCATGATAAACTTTTGTCTAAATGTTACAATTTCAAAGTAAATGTATATTGTTCTTAAGGGGACATCCCCTGTACTACAACCCGAATTCTGGAAATGTTTGGACGTTTTTTAAATTTGAATAAAATGAAAACTAAAAGATTTTCAAATCACATGAGCCAATATTTTATTCACAATAGAACATAGATAACATAACAAATGTTTAAAACGCACAAATGTTTATGCACAAAATGAGCTCATTTCAAATTTGATGCCTGCTACAGGTCTCAAAATAGTTGGGACGGGGGCATTTTTACCATGGTGTAGCATCTCCTCTTCTTTTCAAAACAGTTTGAAGACGTCTGGGCATTGAGGTTATGAGTTTCTGGAGTTTTGGTGTTGGAATTTTAAAAAGTCCCAACATTTCCGGAATTCGGGTTGTACTTGAAACATTGTTTTTTAAGATATAGTGAAAGCATAGAAGCATATTTTTAAAGATTTAGCAGGATGCAGTTATGTCATCAGACTTAAGCTCACAGAAGTTTTCAGCAGTTTCTTGAATAGTGTCAGGGATTCGGCTGTTTGTGCCTCTGCGATGGTACCACGAGGCGCCGCTCAATTACCGATCGCAGGCTCTTGGAGGAGATGTAGACACGTAAGAATGAGTGGAGGTAGGAGGGTGTTGAGCACGTGGCTGTTTAACAAGGGCAGTTATGCAGGGCGTAATTTTTAAGGGGCACCAGTGACAGTTCTGGCACTGTAAAAAAAAAAAAAAAAATAGTGCAATTTCCGAGTTCAATAGTTTAATACTTGAACTTAAGTACAAATTGTGGACATATTACTTCATACTAGGTAGTTCTCTTTCGAAATAAGCTACAATTCATAGTTCATAAATACCCTAGTATTTCGTTAGGTCCTACTTAATGAACCCTCTATGGCGGCCGAGAAACGAGGCATCGAAAAGGGCTCAGTTTCACGTGTGTTATCCCATATGAAGCGTATCAAAAAAAAATAAAATAAAATAAAAACTCACATAGAGCGATATCAAATCTCAACTGTTTGATCGTATATGTCGTTGCCAAATGTAAACTGATATTACAAAATAAAATATTAACAAAATATTAACATTGTGTATGTCTGTGAAACTACCTTGAAACAATGTAAAAAGCGCTACACAAACGTGTATGTGAAAAATGCATTGGAAAAACTTATCCAGCTAATTAAAGGAAAATGATTGCATGATGTTTAGCCCACTGGAGAGGTTTAGTCTAAGAAAATGTGCGTGTAAATGAGCATTCTTCTTTTACAAATATAAAATTCCCCATTATTGCTAATGAAAAAATAAATTGACAAGCAATGTCTTAAAAATGTAAAGTTACAGAGCTGTACCTGTTTTGAAACATAAGATAATTTGCTAAATGTTTAGATATATGTTAGGCTAACTTAGGTCATTGGAATAAAAATAATTAAACTCAACCAAAGGAATCACTTTTGCCTCATGAATTAAGATAAACATTTCTGAATGGGTGGATAATATAACTCTTAGATAGCTTTGCTGCCTGTTTCCTGGTATTATATAGGCTACTTTATTATTATTATTATTAAATAGCCTAATTCCGCTTAGAGTCTGGCTTTTGCTCTCTTTAAGACATGACATTTGCTAAAAAATCGCACCACCTCAGGTTAATTGCACAAAATTTCTCTTAGGAAATTACCAGGAAATTTGACAGCCTCATTGGGTAGCCTATAAACATACAAAACATTAATATATTGGTACATTATTACTCCACAACAGAGACACGTTAAAATGTTGTTTATTTTAATTGATCTCACTAAAATTTGCTTGTGCTCCATTCTCCTCTTAGTAGGACAGAGGCATGGGCTGAACGTTTCTCGATTATTCCTCACAGAAAATGACGCCACATTACGAAGACCTATCAGTTATTGTACTTATTATTCTTAAAAAAAGTTTCAGTTAAATAATTCCAGCTGCATGGAGCTCTACAAATGCCGTTCTTGCATGTATATAACTCTCAACACCTGCTGGCAAAACATTATAATGTCTCTCTGGGAAGACCATCTGAATATAGAAATAGGTATATATATATATATATATATATATATATATATATATATATATATATATATATATAGATAGATAGATAGATAGATAGATAGATATACCAACTTTATAATGATAAAGTAATAAGCAGCTAATAATAAATTATTAAGGTGGAAAATTGTTTAAGTCACGTCTTTTAAAGCTTAGAAGGAAATATAGATCGCCTAAAATGCTCTCTTAGTAGGCTAATGTGTTTTAACGTAGGCCAAGTAAATGAATGGAGTTTGAGAATTATACTGATAATTGTATGGTGAATGGGTTCATCTGCTACAAGTTCGTTTCCCTTTGCTTGCCCCACGAGGTAGGTTTGGGGTGCGTTTATGGATGGAGCCTCAGCAAATCGTATAGGCAAATCGTAGGCTACAATTTTATACGAATCAAAATGGGTACGAAATTGCACACTCGTAAAATAGCTAGGCCTACGTTTTCTCGTGAGATCAGGTTAATCACATTAACGGGTAAAACATCAGCTCTCCGGTGCTGCGCCAGCTTTTCGAAAAATCATAGTTAAGAAATATTTATTATCGATTACGAAACAACATTTTTTTTTGCATATGAAATAGGCTGCAAATATAGTAGTGGTGTGGCTAGTGAAATAGTGAGTACGTTGCAGAGTGTGCATGGATTCCGCAACAGGTCACATAATAGGGTGAACAGCTGACTCCGAGGCGTGCTGGCAGATGGTTGGTATAAGCCGGGTGGTGGTGGTGTGTGTTTGGTGGGGGACTCACATTCATTGTTTAGTTATTTGAGCCCCACGCACAGACAATAACCCCATCCAGTAGCAAGAAAAGATGGAAAAGCTTCTTCTTACAGAGAGGAAATGGTCTAAAAAAAGTTCAGAAAAATCTCATTGTTTTGGCCGTCTGCTGCTTTCTACCCGCAGATGTCAGCCGTTCAGACTCATTTAATATTCGTTTTTCTTTGTAATCGATGCATTTGCTTACATTTTTATTCAAATAAATAATCCAAATATTTAAAAAAAAAAAAAAATCTAACCCCAGCAAATAAAACAAATAATAATTGTTTTAAAATCCTACAGCTATTTATAAGATTATATATGTAATTATTGTAAATACATTACAACAATTACATTTTTTACTCTAATTTATAATTTCGTTTTCAAAGATGTGTCCTGTTTGAAGTAATTTGGCAAGCGATGTGCTTTAAATAGGCTAGTCCAACGAACAGACATTTAATGAAAATTAAACTGAAATAGCCTACGTCAAATAAATAAACTAAACCTTATTCATTTGCTATGCGATGTCCTTTGAATAATCCAACAATCAGTCAGTTACTGCAAGAACGTCAAAAAGGGGGACTTTTCATTATTCCAAATACGGATTCGCCCCTCCTCTTTTTCTAGCTCTGGCAGATAGTATGGGTCCCAGTAGACTCTCTCAGCATCATCACGTTCTCATGGTTTTAAACGGGTACGATAAGCATCCTCAGCAGTTACAGGGTAATCGGCAGAGCACATAACATCTTCAGAACACCTTGTGGATGTTTTAATTCCTATCCGGAGTGGCTTTATTTGTAGCAGTATATCTGCAGACTTTGTTTGGGAAGTGAATGTTGCTCCCGTAGAACAGGTGAGCGAGCGGACTACGCACATACGGTTTGAATGGGTCTCGAAGAAGGACAAATCTACGCCAAGAAAGCAAGTTTCCAAAAAAATTCCAAAAAGAAGCACGGAGTATTTCACGGACTATTTCAGAGAATCCCGGTAATCTAAAAATTGGGAAAATCATTACATCTACTGAGTGATACGCAGAATTTCCAGAACATTTCGACTTTTTTATATGCGCTTTTGCACAAGAAGTTGCCTTGTCATTCCAGTTTTGTTTTAAATGTTTGGGAGTCAAGATCACCCGACAAGAAACATCAGTGGGTTGAAAGTGGGAACTTTTGAAGAAGAAATGGATCCTGTTCGGTCTTGGGTGCGGAATGTCGGCGTTATTGATGCAAACATAGCGGCACAGAGGTAGGCTGGCTGTTCTGCACTGATGTAGGCTACACTAAATCCTTTTAATTAGTTGAAGTCTACATCTAAAAACACCACCTAAAGACTGAAAATATTTTTTTTATAAACTGTCCAGTCCTTAGCACAAATAACACAGCATACATGTTATCAAAATATTTATCTACCAAATGTAACATGCGCGTTTATTGTTATTTTTATATTCATAATCATTAATATTTCTATTCGTAGTAGAAGTAGTACTTGTAGTATTCAACTACTTTCTATTGCTTGTTTTCTATAACATTGCAAAAATATCTAGCAACAGGTCAGGCTCTTCTGTGGCGGTGAACGTAAAATGACACCGGAGATTAGTAGCTTCGGAGCTCAGCCTTCAGTGCTCTTCTCAATAGCTTGAGGTGACAAGAGTCACGAGCCGAGTGAAAGAGGCAAACAAGACAATACAAAGAAACCCGTTTTGTGTCATGATGATATTACTTAAAACGCTTGAGCACGTCACTTGAACGGCGATTGTTTGTGTTGTTCTTCTTTCCTTTTAATTTCTTGCTCACTTGAAGTGTAGCATAATTTTCTTTAAGCATAGACTATGTTTTATCCAGTATCAAAGGATTTATATAGCCTACACAAGTGAATAGTCTTATTCTGAGGAGTTCAAATAAAAAAAAAATTAAAAGTAGACTGTAGTGGTTATAATAACACTACAAATAATCGTTATAAGTCTTAATATTAATGAAAACACACAAATCTACTACCTATCAGTTTTTTTTTTTAAATTCTATAAATGAATCGATTTTAATGGCCCAGAGCTGCATTTCCCCAAAATATACAGATACCACCGGTGCCTTTGGAAAACGCAACCATAGACAGCTGTTAGTTGTAGCATATGAATCTATAGGAATAATTTCTTAATTAGCTGTCAATTTGTTACGAAATTTTGAGAATTGTCATGAGTCATCAAATGTTATAGACTATTATTGTAACAATTACAACAAATTGCTACATTGGGGTGGTTCTAAAATTGCACATTGTGCTTTCTAACAGTGTGTCTTTATACAGTAAAACTTCTGATATATCAGATATTGCTGCAAACACAAGCTTTTTTTCTTCAAAGATTTAGCCTTTAATATTTAAAAAATGTAAGGACTTTGGTGAGAGCAGCTAATTAAATATAAAAAAAGACAATTGCTAAATTATAGGCTATTTCTAATATTTTTATCACGAAATGTGCTCAAAATAAACTTTTTAGGCTTAAATAGTTATTGTCTTCAGCAAGACAAAGTTTTAAAGATTCAGACGCAAGCAAACAGTGGAAATATGGCACCAAATAGGCATGTTTTTCATTTTTATCTTGTCAGAGACATGCATTAAGAATTGTATTGAACTTATGTTGAATTTAGTGGATGGTATTATATCATTATTATCATTATATCACAGTTATATGAATTGTGAAAAATATGAATAAATAAATCATCTGTTTTTATTCTGCAAAACCCTACATCCATAGTGGATTGGCCTTATCCCGTGCTCACTTTGAAAAGCAGCCTCCCTCCAATCTCAGAAAGTCCAACTTCTTCCATTTTGTTCTGGCACTCTATGACCGCAATGGACAGCCTGTGGAAGTGGAGAGGACAGCGTTTGTTGACTTTGTGGAGCAGGATAAGGTATATTCTATAACATGATTCACATGATTAAACATTATTGGATTTCTGATTATGTTTCCTACAGTGTAACAAAGATTTAAAGCTTGAGCTTGGTGAGAGAAAACAAAACTTTATGAAACTTACAGAACATAAGGAATATTTGAAGTGCAGGAAAATTAGAGAAGCCATTCTTGCTCTCTGACACATCTTTTACAACATCAACTTCCTCCGCGCAAGTCTTATCTTTGTATGTCCATTTTTCCTTATTTTTCATCCCTCCTCTGCACTGTCCTAACCTAAAGTAGGTTCTCAAATTCTAAAAAAGTATGCATCACAGTTTTTTTAATTCACTTTAATACTATTTTCACAAGTAAGTGGTAAATTTAATGTTTGCAATTTCTTAAGTGTGTTATCAAAAATTACAAAATGACACAGTAATTTGGCAGTCTCCACAGTAAGGCCTCAATTTACAGTATCACATCACATACTGTAATATAAAATGCATGTAGTTGCATTTTACATTACAGTACACCAGTTACCTGCATCCCCGGTGGTTAAAGTGAATGAGAAGAGATGCAAATGAAATGTCTGCAAGTAATACCACTTGCTTCTGAGTGGTAAATGCACCAAAGTCATTAAAAACCTATATTGCAGTACCTTTAGTATAGTTGTGATTTGTAGACATTACTCAATCATGAACTCCTGTATGCTTGATTAAATGTCAACTTTGCGTAATCAAAATTCTTTGTTCTTTCCATGTTTGTCCTTGCTGTTCTTCTAAGGAGCAGACGGGGGAAAAGACCAATAATGGAACTCACTACAAGCTCCAGCTCCTCTATAGTAATGGTATGCTCAACATTTCTCATCACATGTATACCTTCTTGTCCACATAGATAATCATTCTGTCTGTTGTGACATATAGCATTCAATATTTAGTTTTTGCAGAGCAAAAAGCAGTAATTATGTGATCATATTATGTGTTAAATGGACATTTAAAATTCTTATTTTTGTTTGCTTATCAAAGAAATAACCTATTCTACTCGTTCGTACTATCATCCAATGTGGTTCCAAAGTCGTTTCTGTGTCAAAACCAACCCGATCTCAAGGCAATTCGTACATATTTTACGAGGTGGCTAATTCGTACAAATTCGTACGACCTCACTCATACAAATTCATACAATTTTTGCTAAATCATACGTATTTTACGAGTTGCCAATTCGTATGAATTTGTATGGATGACCTAACCCCACCCCTAACCCTACCCGTCATTGGGGTTTAGACAAATCGTACAAAATCGCACGAGTGAGGTCGTACGAATTCGTATGAATTAGCCACCTCGTAAAATACTTACGAATTGGTCGTGAGATAGCGTTGATCAAAACCTGTACGGCATCAACAAGGTTTGTTTGTTGTTTTTGTTCACAGGTGTTCGCACAGAACAAGACCTTTATGCACGTCTCATTGATTCTGTCACTAAACAGGTAAAGCACCATCTTCTTTTTCTGAGGTAAAAGCCTTTTAACCGTAAGAAACACTTTCTTAGTTTTGTATATAATGTGTTGATGACCTCTTTTTAACTGTTTTTCTTGGTTCAGCCTATATCATATGAGGGACAGAACAAGAATCCAGAAATGTGCCGTGTTCTGTTAACACATGAAGTCATGTGCAGGTGAGAAAAAAACAAAAACAAAAAAACAATCAAATCTATTGATCTACTTGGTGCCATTTAAGAGGGATGACTTTTTTGAGCATTTGAGCTTTTTTGAACTTAAGAAAACATGCAACACATTCATTTTTTTCTACAACGACCCATACTTTACATCAGTCTACCTACATTCTTAATAATGAAGGTTCTTTATTGGCATCAATGGTTCTATGAAGAACCATGAAGAACATCCTTGGAACCAAAGTGCAAAAGGTTCTTTATAGTGGGAAAAGGTTGTTCAGATTATTAAAGTGCTCATCATAATGAGAAAATTTTTTTTTTTTTAGAAACTATTCACTGAAAGGTTCTTGCTCTTCTATAGCATAAGTAATGCTAACATGATTTGCTATCATAGGACAAGGCTACAAGGCCACAACTTCTCATAATTAAGGGAAGGTACACAAATATTGGAAACGTATAGATGTACAGATGTACATTACTCTACAAAATATTGCGTTGCATTGATTAATGACTGATTTCAGCCCCTGCAGAAGACATTTGCTCAGAACATCCCCATATTAATCCACTAAAATGTAGTAATAATACATGCTATCTTGTCTTGGGTAACATGTTAATAATAGCAGAAGGAGCTTCTGTGTTTGAATCCCTAGAAGTTTACATAAAAGAAATACATCTTCAGGAAATTTGCTGTATGTTCAACCAACCAAAAATGTATTTCTAGAGTCAGTTTCACTCTAAAGGCGCAGTCATGTTAGAGAAATTAGGGAAGTCACTTTTAAACCAAGCAGCTTTCTGTTGGTAAAATTTGTGTGACCAACCACACACAGAATCTGAATGGGGGAATCTTTTGACTTTACTCAAAATTCCCAATTGTGGTTACCTTTTGAAATGATTGAATTTTTATATGAAAAATTCACCCAGCAACGATAAAAGCGAACTGCAAGCCTGCAGTGATGTTCACATACGATGCTAAATGATAATCATGAACAAAATGATTGATAATATACATTTTCTATACAGAATAAGCACAAGTTAATGTCTATAAAGAGTACATGGTAGCTGGGCTAAGAGAAAGAGGAACAGCAAGTGTCACAGGAGACAGAAGAGACGGGGGTGTGCAGTGACCTCAGGCTTGAGGACAGCATTAGGGAGGGCAGAGGGGGAGTCAGAATTGGCTCTGCCCCCATTGTGTAGCCAGCAGATGCCCGAGTGGGCGCTCACAGCTGGTTAATAACAGAGCTGATGGGGAAGGGGGTGCAGAGGGCAGGCTACACAGCTGGGGAGTGACTCTGTCTGACAGGGGGGCTGTGGGGTGGGGGAAAGGAGAAAGCATATAGGCAGATGGCCAGGGGTGGGGGGGGGCACTTTTGTTATGCTGGTGGCGTGGTGCATGAGGTGGGGGGGTGCATAGGAGGGGGGACGTGCCCGTGAACAGACAGGAGGTCCACTGATGGGGTGTGTGTGTGTGTGTGTGTCTGTGT
>JAFVLL020040632.1:18336-42678 GCA_021397915.2 Tor tambroides
TATAAAGAGTACATGGTAGCTGGGCTAAGAGAAAGAGGAACAGCAAGTGTCACAGGAGACAGAAGAGACGGGGGTGTGCAGTGACCTCAGGCTTGAGGACAGCATTAGGGAGGGCAGAGGGGGAGTCAGAATTGGCTCTGCCCCCATTGTGTAGCCAGCAGATGCCCGAGTGGGCGCTCACAGCTGGTTAATAACAGAGCTGATGGGGAAGGGGGTGCAGAGGGCAGGCTACACAGCTGGGGAGTGACTCTGTCTGACAGGGGGGCTGTGGGGTGGGGGAAAGGAGAAAGCATATAGGCAGATGGCCAGGGGTGGGGGGGGGCACTTTTGTTATGCTGGTGGCGTGGTGCATGAGGTGGGGGGGTGCATAGGAGGGGGGACGTGCCCGTGAACAGACAGGAGGTCCACTGATGGGGTGTGTGTGTGTGTGTGTGTCTGTGTGTGTGTGTGTGTGTGTGTGTGGGTTGTCTGCTCTGTGTAGGGTCGTGTTTGTGTGTGTGTGCTTTAGAAGTGGCGATTGAGCTTGATCATTCACAATCAATGTGACAGATTGCTTGACTGTCTTAATTGTAGTGGTCTTATGGAGCAAGTTTTAATCATTCATTATCTTCTCTTTTTCATACAAAGTCGCTGCTGTGAGAAAAAAAGCTGTGGCAATCGTAATGAGACACCATCTGACCCTGTCATCATTGACAGGTAAGTCCGGTTACAAACCTTTTCTTTTTGACTCAAATACAAACATGTTTGAATGATTTATATGTGCACACAGTCCACAGTCTATTTTGCTTTTATTTCGTGTGATTAAAGGGAAGAAAAATCTGAGATATAATCATTTTGAGGGAACTCAATGGAGTTGTGATTTGTGAGATCCCAGTTCTCAATAAAGTGTGATATTAGAAAAATAATGGCACATGGTTTAGCACTCTAAGAGTAGCATACTAAAACTAGGCCCAATAAAGTCTCTTTGGGACCAAACCAATTCAGTCTATATGTAAAGAATATCAGAAATATTTCACTTTTAGATAGTGATTTGGGTTTTGAGAATGAACAAAATCTGTCCTTCTTTATTCTTTGCTTCCTTGCTTAGAAAGGATCAGTTTCTTGCTTATTTTCTCCTGTTCCCATATATAAACAACTCTTAAATGCCCCATGTAAATGCTCTTGTGCATACTGAATCACTCTTTCTCCCACAACCTGGTTACCACAAGCTATCTTTCAAAGATATGGATAATATAGTTTCCTTCATGTTCAGATCTTGCTTGATATCCTGTTCAAGCTAACATTGTTTGTAAAGCGTCTCTGAGGATCTGCGCTGTCTTTCTCAAGTCAAGAATGGAAAAAATGGACTGTTGTCTTAGATTTTCCCAGAATTCCTTAGCACCACAGCTGTTTTTATAGTTTTCTCTCTGGTTCTTCTCTCCTCTCTCGCTCTGTCCTGTCTGTTCTTTCTATTTTTATTTTTTTTTTAATTCTCCAAACACGGCCAGATTTACCCAGAGTTTCAATAAATTAAAAAAATGGTTTTAGACAGCTATGTTCGGTATTGACAGATGCTTTTTTCCCCTCTCCCTGTAGCCTATATATTGCATCATTAGTGCATTATGATACTGTACTTCTCAGTTTTGGCAGCAGTAAACAAACGTATTGTGCACCATTTTGAAAATCATGAATATGGAAAAAATTAATATTGTGGAATATGGACTAATGAATTACATTGGTAGAGTCATACTGTTGATGGGTTGGCACCACATCTTTTTCTCTTGGCTGCAAAATACTATTTACTGAGCAATGTTTATATTTAATATCTTAGATTTCAGAAAATAGTGTTTTAGTGCTAAATTCTACATTATTTAACCTTCACTCTCTCATTTTCTTCCTTTTTTTTTGCCACCTACAACCCTTTTCCCTAATATTGATATAATTAGTCAGCCTCATCAGGATACCTCCCCAATGCATGTGGGAATTGTGATCCCAAAGCACCTACACCCCCCTCCTTTTTTAATCTGTGTCCATTTTGTTTGGACCTGCTGCTCTGTCTGTCTGTCTCTCCACCCCCTTTCTGCCTCCACAACTAATCCATTTATTAGCAGAAGGGGAGAGAATGGCTCTCAGCTGATCCTGAAGGAGGCTTTTGTCACATTAAGCCCCACATCTCCCTTTGGTTCTTCTTGCTGCCAGAGTTTACAGCCTAGCTTTGTATCATTACCTGTCCATATGTTATATTACGTACTAATTTTGGCACATTTGAAAGCTTCATTTATGCTAGTTGGTTTGTAATTATGTCTTATCATGTGCTTGTGCCTATGTTAGAATTAAATTGATTTAAAGACCAACTTAGTCAATCCAACAGTCCATGACTGATCAATACCACCAGTGTGCTTTGGCCACATACTTTGATCCTGTAGATGAAAACTGCTGTTTTTAAAAGGTCTCATGCAAATTGGCAATAAGGATGATAATGAACATTTTGGCTGGCATATGCTGGTATACTGATTAAACCAATCAGGAACCAAACCATCACGATCATTTGGAGAAAAAAACAAAAAACAAAAACACAAATATTATTATTATTATTTTTTTTATATTGTAAAAAGAGTGCAGAAGAAAGTAGTCATTCAGTTAAGTAAATGTGAGTAAAAATGTCAATTAATTTTCAGTTGTTTTAGTGTTAAGAAAACATGCCTAAATTGGATTAGGAAAAGTTTGTCAAAGTAGTAGCACTAATTAGAAAGATAATAAATGTTTCTGAAAGCTCCGGTATATCCATTATATATTTTGTGGTAAATGTACAGCTGTATGGCTAACAGCTTGAGGTTTAGCAAGTCAGTACCACACAGGTTCAATAAATGGATGTGTATGACCAGTGGGGGTTGAAACAGAGCTGCTGAAAAGAAAGAGAGGGTTGAAAGGGCATCAATCCCATGGTGGGTTTTGTGGAAACAAACTTAAATAATCAATATGGTATACTCTTGTCAATAGAATAATTAAGGCTGATGGATTGGTATGCTTATCTGTCTGTTTGTTTTCTTTTGTCATAACTGTTTCCAAAAGTTGTTCCAATGATTACTGAAAAGAAGTAATAAACGCTAATAATTTAGTAAACTGTAATATCTCCACAGAATTTGGATGTAGTTATAAATACCAGTCCTATATATTAATGCGTATACTGTACTAACATTACCTTTGAATGAATGAAATCCCGATTTCACAATTTATCAATTAAAAAAAAAAAAAAAAAAAAAAGCCAGATAGTAAAAATAATAAAAACAAAACCACTAAATTTAAGAGCCACAGTATAGGGGTATAAGGATGTTGACTCAAAAACAATCATTAACACATTTGGGGCTGTTGTTTCAAAGGCTGGTCTGACATAATATTTCATTCGCATGCCTAGTTCTCTCTGCAGTGAATACTCTGATTTTGGGGGGGGGGGGGATTCACAATAATAGGAATGGTACCATCTGTTCCCTCTCGCTTTGCTAATCAAACCCAGGGGAGTGCAAAACTACAGGATCAATAGAAAGACAATTAACTGATCCTGAAGGGAAATTTTAGTTCGGCAGCAGAACCAACACCCAACAAATGGTAGGTACTATAGAACAAGTCAAGGGGATGGCAGAATAAAAAATAGCTTTTACACTTGAAATTCGCATTACATAAGTCTTTGCTTGACACTTGAAATTTAGCACTGGCTGCATCCATTTCTCTGGATCGTATTTTAAGATTTAATGTTTCTAAACTTTGGTTGCAGTCCATCAGCTTTAAATTCAATATGATATGGAAAGGTGATTTCTGTCACTGCTGTGAGGAACAGTGCTGCCTATGGTGTTAAAATATAATGTCCGTGGCTAATCCATAGCAAATGTGTACACATGCAGACAGGAGTGAGGGGGGAGCGAGAGGGAGGAACTGTGTTGAAGGAGAATGGGAGGAAGAAAATAGTAGGGAGACTGACAGGGCTCACAGCAGGCCTGCTGGGAAGCTGTCAATGGCCCTATCAACCCCGACCTGAGTCCGGACAGAGTCATCACACACACACACATAGACATATGCACACACATGAGACTACATTGTCTGATCTCTGACAAATGCACGTCAATGATGTAAACTAATTCAGGGCATCTGTCCTGATGAATATACCCCAAGGCCTGCAGTATCCCTCCACACACACACACACACACACACACACAAATACACAAACACACACACAAACAGACTCCCAATTTGGAAACAGATGTTGTTTGTCAGATCCTATCATTACTGGCTAATTAAGCAGACATCTTTTCCTTCTTTTCTCCTATCTGCCACTGTTGTATTCATGCAGATTGCCCTGCCTTTGTTTCCCCACAAAGATGAAGGCTTGTGCAGAAATGTCATTTTTAATTTTCTGCATTAGATAAATAAATCTGCACTTACACAGACATACTCAGGGCAAGCACTGAGCATAATAACAAATATTTTTAAAAACATCTCTAGGACCATACTGGAAATTCAGGAATTTATTTATTTGTTTGTTTAATTATTTGTAAAAGTAAAGCTCTGAAAGTATCATCTGTTTCAGTCAGTGTGAGTGTGTATATACACGTATGTATAAGTGTGAGTTTGTGTGTGTGTATATATATATATAGGGTGATTCATTTGTGAATCACATTCAGTGATCAACTTTTTTCTTTTTCTTTTTTGAGTATCTTTCTTCATGTGTTTTTGTATTCACTGCCATTTCTTTGCCCCACTGATGGTCATAAAATATGGAAGGTGAGCCAAATAGTCATGTGACTGAAAAAGATGAGTAGAACCTTTTACTACTGTGTTTACAAAGTGCTTTATAATATAGGGAGGAGAATAAGAAATGAAAATTCTTAACTAGGAGGAAAGCTCTAGTTAACTAGTATTTCTTGAGGCACTTTTTATAGTGCTGAGTGAGTCAGTGAAACAGTTTTCACAGCTTAGGACCATAATGACTAAAAAACAAAGACCACTTATGTTGTTAAATTAATATAAAATAGTTAAGATTCTGTGCAGTTTTTCACTTTTTATCACTTACATTGTCATGCTGATAATAAATTAAATATTTAAAAATGTAATAAAGAAATTTTACAAAATGTAAATAATGTAAAATAGAAACTCTCACAAGTTCTGAAAGAATCTTTAAAGCAGATGATGAAAATATCATCTTTTTTTCAGAAAAAGCAAGAGTCCAGAGACAACGTGTTGGTTGGTTGCTTTTATTTTTCTTAGATGTGGAAGCATGTGGGAAAGGTCCTGGTGTGGTATGTGGTGATGGAGGTATTGATTTTTAGAGCCTCTATGTGTGCCCTGTTAGTGGGGTCAGAGGTTGGGAACGTGCCCTGTTAACCCCTCGACCAGTCTGGCCCCAAAGTCTGCCAAGGGATTCTGGGAGCCCAGAGTATTTATGACCAGCCCTAGCTAACCTCTGCTACCCAAAACCCCTCAGAGGCTCCCCCACAATCCTCACCTACAACACACAATTCAACACCAGATTTTACCCTCCCATTTTGTTGTTTGTTTGGTTTTTGGATTGCTTATTTGTTGATAAATCCAATAGATACAGGAATATGTGTATATACAAAATGTGAAAATCAGAACATGATGGCTGTAAGTAGTCCTGATACTTCTTCATAGTTACATTCTAAATGTTGCTTTGGGTTGAATATAATGTTGTTGTGATATAAATCTGAATTTTTGTGCAGACGAGTGGCTTTTCTCACACACATGTGGCATACAGTTGTTGATGTACTGCTGCTCAAACTTTTCAGCATGTCAGTGTTTCGATGCTGCACATCTGGTTTCCTAATTTTCCTTCCCCCTCTCCCTCTATGTCATGACACTGTTTTGTTTTTCTAAGACGGAATGGGAGGGAGGTGAGATGGACAGGGGAAATACTGATGAGTGATGGTTCTGAATATCAGCAGTCTCTTTCTCTGCCTTTGTTTCAGTCTGTGGTCAACAGTCTGTCCAGTAATGGATATTACTTGCTATTCAAGTGTTAAATATATCGGATATACTCAGTTTTCTTCTAAAGTGTGACCAACTTCTAGCCATCAAGATAACATTTCTTAGAGTTAATCCACAAAGAAATGGCAAAATGATTCATGAATCAAAATTATCTAAATGTAATGGTTGGAAATATCTACTCATTCTTTAGTAGGTATTACTTTTTTCTATATAATTACAGTTATAGTAATCAAAACTATGCCATATTTTATTTGGGTTGTTTGGAATCATTGAGTTTTTTATACATATATGTTTTTGAAAGACATCTCTTATGCTCACCAAGCCTACATTTGTTTTATTTAAAAATATTGTAAAATATTATTACAATTTAAAAGGACTGCTTTCTAATGTATTATATTTTACAATATAATTTGTCTGTAAAGGCAAAGCTGAATTTATTCCAGTCTTCAGTGTCACATGATCTTTCAGAAATCATTCTAATATGATGATTTGGTACTTAAGAAACATTTCATATTATTATGAATGTTTAGTGGGAAAAAAAGGAAATTAATACCATTATTCATTTAAATTGATCAAAAGTGGAAGTAGAGATCTTTACAATGTTACAAAAAATGTCTATTTCAAATAAATGCTGTTCTTTTGAACTTTCAAAAAGTTATCTGACACATTTCAATCCAGTTTGCCCAGAGTTTAGTGTATTGTAGTGTATTGTATTTAATTTTTGGTTATATACTATATAGTTACTCATCAATCAAATGTTTGTTTATGTGTTTATTTATTGAACATTTTTGCATAATCTATATATGTTAATGAAGGAGTTGTTTTTTTTAAATAAAACTTAAAAAAAAAAAAACGTTTGATGTATATATCAAAAATATATATGTAAACAATATATAATCATTCCAGTTCTAAATAAGAATTATTGGCCCACTATTAAGACTTTACTCCAAGAAATCTAGATATCACAACAGTGCAAAACTTGCATTGTTGTTAATAAATTTTCCTTATGAAAAAACAGAGATAGAGGGGTGTTGTGCTGAAGTTGCAAGGTTTTCCAGGAGTCCTAATTAATTATGCAAGATAGGTCTAATTATGATGCAGTGAATGGATACATGGCAGAAGGTGCAAGGCAGTGAGGCTTAGAGATTTGCATGCTAAGTGAGTGGGGGAGTGACTAATGCATGTTAATGTGTTCGTTTCGATGTGCTTTCATTTGCCTGCTTGCAGCTGTGCTCTATGATTTCATTAAGGGCTAAAAAGTTTATCATGTAGTTAAAGTGAAAAGAATGGTACATGGAGCATGGGTCAGGCATGAAACAGCACACAAAACCATGACAAGTGTGTTGCAAGATACGCGTAAGAGGGTTGCCAGACAGTGGTTCGGATGCAATGTTTATGGAGTAACTTCTCACAAACTGCTGAACTGATTTGCACAAAATTTTGAAAGCATGCGTGTTCGATCTTAGATATTATTGAAACGATAAACAATTGCAACAACAACAATAAAAATAATAACAATACTAAGTTTTTTTTTTGTTGTTGTGGCTCAATTTATTCATCCTGATTTTGGGATGGACTAGTCTTGTGGTTTCTGTCTAGAAAATTATTTTAGACAAAGTTAATTATGAAAACTATTATTCTTCTGTCAGTTCTACAAAACAAAAAATTAGTTTTGCTTTAGGACTTAGAATTTACTTTGGAGAGTTGACATGCTGTACAAAATATGTGTCATAGAAAACTAAACAAGAATGTCTTTAAAATAAAACATTGAAATGTAATAACATTACATAAATGGTTCCATAAAGAACCTTTAACATCTGAAGAACCTTTCTGTTTCACAAATGGTTCTTTAAAGAACCTTTGACTGAATGGTTATTTGTGGAACCAAAAATGGTATGGCACCGCTGTGAAGAACCTTTTAAGCACCTTTATTTTTAAGAGTGTAGGGCCAACAATATCCAGAATTAGTGTTTGGTTTCTAAATGTCTTTGGAATTTGTATGTGTACTTGGCAGTCAGTAATTTAGCACACAAAACACATGCCCATGTTTAATGTAGTGTGGTTTCTTGCAATGTTTGTTCATGTTTTTTTATTGGTGAGGGCATGTCACACAAGTTCATGCTGGCATTTGCATGTTTTGGTGACAGGTCAGGTTCAAAGTATGTTCAAAGTATATCCAAATATACAGGAAGTGTTTTCTCCTCTCTTTTAAAAGTAGATACACCTTTTGATGTTTGTTTGTTTGTTTGTGAGAAACTAGAAGCAGGCCATTGTTGCTATACAGTTCACTTCTGGGATTTGAAGTCTCTTCCTCTCCATCTACATTTACAGCCAGAAACCTTGGAGCTGCGAAAGATGACATGCTGAATTTCTCAGACCACATTGCTAAAACTGTCCGGTCCTGCAGATTTGCTTTATTCAACATCAGGAAGATCAGGCCCTTTCTTTCGGAGCATGCTACACAACTTCTTGTTCAAGCTCTTGTTCTGTCCAGGCTGTACTATTGCAGTGCTCTCTTGGCAGGTCTTCCAGCCAGTTCTATCAAATCTTTACAATTAATACAGAATGCGGCTGCAAGATTCATTTTTAATGAGCCAAAAACAACGCATGTCACTCCTATATTCATCAGTTTGCACTGGCTACCAATAGCTGCTCGCATAAAATTCAAGGCATTAATGTATGCCTACAAAACCACCACTGGCTATGCACCCTTTTACCTAAATTTACTACCTCAGATTTATGTGCCCTCTAGAAGCTTGCGTTCTGCAAGTGAATGTCGCTTATTGTGCCATCCTAAAGATGTTCCCACCTGGTGGAATGACCTTCCCAACTCAATCTGAGCAGCTCAGTCCTTAGCCATCTTCAAAAAAATGGCTAAAAACACATCTCTTCCATCTTTATTTGACCCTCTAACTCTAGCACTCTCTATTCTAATTCCATTTTATCTATTTGTTTTCTTTTTTTATTTAAAAAAGAAAACACTTTACCCTTTAAGACTTGCACTCTATTTGTTTTCTAACTGCTTGTTTTCTTTAAGAAAGCCTCTAACACTATAGCTTTCTTTATTCTTTTTCTATTCTATTTGTTTTCTTTTTATTTAGTATATATTTAACAAAAAAAATCTTTATTTTATAACTGCTTGTTTTCTTTAAAAAAGGCCTCTAACACTAGCTTTCTCTAATCTTTTTCATCTGTTTTATATATATATATATATATATATATATATATATATATATATATATATATAATATATGTATATATTATATACCCTTGCTACGCCTAAGTCACTTTGGATAAAAGCGTCTGCTAAATGACTAAATGTAATACTCATTTTCTTTCATGAATAAAACATATGTGGTTTACATTTTTTTTTCTTTGTGTGTGTGTGTGTGTGTGTGTGTTTTCCACAGATTTTTCTTGAAGTTTTTCCTAAAGTGCAATCAAAATTGTCTGAAGACAGCAGGGAACCCCCGAGACATGAGGAGATTTCAGGTATTGATCATTTATTTGTAAATAAATGCTATTTGCAAAATGCAGAAATGTTAGGTTGTCTCTAAGGTAGAACCCATTCACACAGAATTTAATTCCTTTTGCTGACTTTATTCTTTTCTTTACACTCAAAAAAAAAAAAGATTTTAATCAAAATCTTTATTTACAGTAAAAATATCCAAACATCCTTAAAACTAGTTATACAGACTGCAAGTAAAATTGCTTTAGACATTGATTTGTCAGAGAATGTATCTTGAATGTATTTTTTATTTTACAGATTAAGATGTTTTATGCACAAATCTCACTAAGGTTAGAAAACAAAAAAAAACAAACAAAAAAAAAAAACACATATTCAAGATGCATTCTCTGAAAACTCTTAATAGTCTTAATACTGTATGCAATTTTGCTTCCCAGATACATTTATCTTGTTTAATTTCTTTTCCACTGGAAAACAACACAAATAGAAAAAAAGATTTATAAAAAGATTTATACAAAATCTCATAAGAGACAGAGAGTGATCTGAGAAAAAGCAGAGCAGTATTAGAAGCAAGGATCATCAGGAAATCAGCCAAGGTGCTTCGGGAAGTTGTCAGGATTTGAGTGATGGGCTCCAGATGGGGAAGGTCAGGCTCTGTGACCCAGGAAGTGCTCACTGGGGACCCTCCTGCTTTACTTCCTCCCACTTGTCTTTCACTACTGGAGCCACTATCTGACATTTCATCCCTCAATCTTCATTTCCCTGCTGTCCTTCCTTATTCATTTTTGCACATTTCATTTTTTTAGTGTGACATTTCTTTTCTTATTTGCAGCATACTGCATTTTCTGCATCCCTCATGTCGGTTTCTCTTATATGTTTACATGTTTTTTCATCTTTAGCTCTGCAATGTGAGCATTTAGGTTCTCGTTTTTATATTAACTTTTGTTTCTCTTTGAAACAACACCCAATTGAAACCACATTGGTATATGGTTTGAACCCCCCCCTTTTTTTTAAATGAGTGTAGTTTTTTTCCTAGGATGGGCATATTTTGGGATTTTAGCTGTCATATGTGCTTGTCAATTTGTTTTATTTATTTTTACAATTGGGAGAAATCATGTTATATTCATTGATGCTTATTTGGCAAAGGCTTGCTTTGTGCAAGAAGAATGGCAAAACCAACCATACACCAATCATTTTAAACATGTTGGGAAAAAAAAAAAAAATTGTATGATTGTCAGCCTCAAATTGTCACGGTGCACACACGAGGGAGGACACAGGTACACGCTGACGAGGACGTAACTCAAATAATAGTCTTTAATAGACATCAGGGCAAGACAAGGCAGACATCGACAGGAACACCAGGGAGTAACGAGTAGACCAGACAACACGAAACAGAACGGGCATGAACTAATATACACACGATAATTACAAACACAGCTGGACAGACTTAACTAATAATCACATTAAACAGGGACAGGAAACAAACCAAATAAGGACACAAGAGGCAGGAACACATGACACACACGACAGAACCCTGACACAAATTCAGCCAGTGTATAGGTTCGACCCTGTTTCTATATCATACAGGACCTAATCACTCGGTCTACACTAGGCTACAGAGATCTGAATACTGTTGTCCTTAGATAAAGAGAAGAAACAGAGTAGGGATAAATCGGATGGAAAAATGGGGAAAAAAGTGTGAGCTTGTAAATGAGATTATTGGGAGAAGAATACAGGAGAACATGTAAAAGCCAGAGAAGGATGAGAACAAACAATTTCATTAATACTTGGGGATATTCTATAATTATTGCAATTTTATCTTAAACTCTTTGGCTCCTATTTGTGTAATGCTCTTGATGGCAAATGATTTAAAAAGAGCTATAAAACTGAATTTTAAATCAGCAGCAGAAGTTTCTAAAGATGACATTGCTAGGATATCATCGATGATATTTTGAGAAAACAAATCAGTTTTTTTTAATGGCACGACATCTAAAGGTTTTAATGTACTACACGAATCTCCTTTAAATTGTTTGTGTTATTAATATGTCTTTCTTTGCATTCCAATAGGTGGTTTTGTCGACTACAGTCAGTGTGGATGGTCCTGTACTAGCCATTTCTGATAATATGTTTGTGCATAACAACTCTAAACATGGACGTCGCTCTCGTAGAACGGATTCAAATGAGACAGTGGAGACTAGCATGGAATACGGTGAGATTCAGAAATGACATTAAAAAAGCTCAATTTAATTGTTGAGTTTTGCAGTTATATACAAGGGGAGGACGGTTTTAACCATGAAGTTGTAATGGCAGCTCTAAATTATCTGAAAGAGTAGAAACGAGTAGCTCTGTGGTCAAGTAGAACTTACTGAGGGATGTTTCTTTGACCTTGAGTAATAATTTTTTGCATCTTGAATGTCATTTTCATTAATGTCATTTCTCTACTACAGCTACTCCCTGTATCAAAGCCATCAGCCCTAGTGAAGGTTGGACTACAGGCGGGGCTATGGTAATAGTGATTGGGGAAAACTTCTTTGACGGTCTGCAGGTGGTCTTCGGGAGCATGCTCGTGTGGAGTGAGGTATGCATTTGTAGACTATTGAAGCAAGCTTTAAATTGCAATAAGGAAAGCTTTTGTAATATTTTGAAAATCGCCTCAAGGATTGAGCACCAACATTCTGTAACAATTAACTTGAAGAGGTTGTTTTTTTGTCATTGTTCATGCAGTTAATCACTCCTCATGCTATCCGAGTTCAAACTCCTCCTCGACACATACCAGGAGTTGTAGAAGTTACTTTATCTTACAAATCTAAGCAGTTCCGTAAAGGAGCTCCAGGGCGCTTTATTTATACAGGTAAATACACTCCCAGACATCCGCACCCATGCAGAATCACGAATTTAATGATAAAGTGTGTTATGTTAAACTACTTCCTATCCATCTTTAAAATGCAGAGACAAATTATTTGGCTTCCCTAAAAGTGAAAGCATTTGGGCTTTTTGCCACTTTCAGAACACCTAAACATTGCCATGTTTATTTGAGTGGCCCTACATGTAATCTTATGACTCATCCAACAGAAGTTTTGGGTGAAACGGCCTGTCTAGCTGAACAATGAAAAATGCCTTACCTGCTTCCTTTATAATCTTACTTTGGGATTTATGCAGACAGTGGAATATGTGGAGGGATGTTTTAAAGATGAATGGATTCTCACTTATTGTGGTTATCTCTAGCGTTGAATGAGCCAACTATTGACTACGGTTTCCAGAGACTTCAAAAGCTGATCCCTCGACATCCTGGTGACCCCGACAAATTGGCAAAGGTTAGTAAATACTGCTATATGCTCACAACTGTTAACATATGCTGTATAAAGTACACACAAACTTATTTTTTTACTCACTAACTGATTTTCTCTATTTTAGGAAATGTTACTTAAAAGAGCAGCAGACGTTGTTGAATCACTCTATGGAAATACCACCAGCAATCAGGTAACCACTGAATTGCAGTAGATATAATATGAATCGGTATCGGGTAGGATTTGGGATGTAGAATATGGTCATGCAGAATATGTGCTTTATAAGTACTAATAAACAGCCAATATGTTAGTTATGGGCATGGTAATAAGCAACTAGTTAATAGTGAGAATTAGTCCCTATACTAAAGTGTTACCATATATATATGAATATATATTTAGTCTGTTCCCCTTTGGTATGGACTCCACATGTTTTCTCTGATCATCTCGACATGAATATTATTCAACATGTTCCATAGAACATCATTTGTACTTCAATGGAAGCAAGGAAATTTGGTCAGTGAAACAAATTTGCTTATTTGCAAGTACATAGCTATACAAATTAAAGTCTCCTGTAATGTCTCCATACAACAGAAACTGAATTTCTTAATGGGATAGTTCACCCTCAAGCTGTTCTAAACCTGTATGAGTTTGTTTATTCTTTTGATTGCAAATAAAAATATTTTGAAGAATGTGTGTAACCAAGCAGTTGACGGTAGCCATTGACTTCCATAGTAGTTGTGTTTTTTTTTTCCTCTTCATTCTATGGAAGTCAATGGCTACCGTCAACTGCTTGGTTATCAACATTCTTCAAATGTTTTCTTTTGTTTATCAAATTGAGGGGGAGTAAATGATTTTTTTTGGGGGGGGGGGGTAAACTATCCCTTTAACATGAATCATGTCACCCAATAGTTTTTCTTTTTGTGTATTGCCTTGAATGAAAACTTTTCTTTGATGTTCTGTCGACACAGGACATGTTGCTGAAACGAGCTGCAGACATAGCTGAGGCTCTGTACAGCGTGCCACGACCTCACAGTCAGCTGCAGGCCATGCCAAGTTCCCCTGTCCATGGCAGCGTCATGGGCCTCAGCTCTTATCCCACCCAGCTGGGTGTAAGCATTGGAGAACCTGTGCAAACCAGCAGCCAAGGTAAGGACCCTAAGACAATTGCCCTACGATTCAGAGGTTTTTGTCTTATTCATTGTCACAATTACCACAGATGTTTCTAAATCTCATCTCAACACATTTATTGAATGGTTATGCTTGACCATTCATATGAATATCAGTGTTTGAGAGATTGATTCATTTTGAACCGTTTTTAGGGTTAAATGATTTATTTTTGTCATTGGATAATAATAGTGGTGGACAAAGTGTGCAAATCAAGTGCTTGAGTAAAAGTACAGATATCACAATGAAGAAATACTGCAGTAAAAGTACAACCTTTTCAATTTTACTCAAGTAAAGTACAAAAGAACTTTCTTTCTTTTTTTTTTTGGTGGGGATGGGTTTTGTACAATATTATGTAGTATTTTGTAGTCAAGTAAAAATTTTCTGAAATAAAAATACTTTAAAGTAAATGTACAGTAACAGAGTAATAATAATAACCTTTGAATTGACTTTGTTTCATTTTAAAAGTTTTTATGCCGTAGCCTCCAGAATAGAATCAGATCTAGTTGTGTTTAATTTAATAATAGTTTTAATTAATTCATATTATTAAATAACCACATACATTTCAAACATCTTCATTATACACCATAACCTACTGAATCATTAAACTTGATTGGCCATAACCTGTGGACCAATTCATCTGAAAATACATCTGAACTCACAGCCAGAATTTACTCTATGACATCCCTTCAATTAAAAAAATGAATAATTAATGAATAATCATTAATAATTTGCTGTCCTCCTTCAAAAAATAAATCTTTAATGTCCCCCAGCCTGTAGTAAAAATGAAGTTTTTTTATGTTGTTTATTTGTCTGTGTGGTGTTTTTAATATGCTTTTAGACAAACCATATGCCAAGCCATTAATCAACACCATTGCTCAGTATTTTCTCCTTAAAACTGTAGTTTCCCAAAGGCTGATTTTTTAGAAATGCTAACTTGCATTATAACCCGCGGCAATAGTAGAAAAGTAGCCCGGAGTCAGACACACCTCTCCCGCATCGGCGTCTGCACTTCACACGCGTATCATCGCGGGCGCGAATTGGATTCACAAACGGCTGCATTCAGTCTTAAAGGCATTTTAGGACACAACATTGTGCAGTAAGTAACTTTAACGAATGTTTAACGAATGGACTTTGGTGTTACAAATATTTGTGTGTGTGTGTGTGTGTGTGTGTGTGTGTGTGTGTTCTTTTGAGAAACAGGCATAGACTTTTGACCAAATTTCTCTTTTTCTTTTATTGGCACTTCTTCTTTTTTATCATTTCATCTTCATGTTGCCCCAAAAGCACATTAACATGCAGATTAGATACAATGTATGAATACATTGTATAGAATGGGAATACCAATTTATGGACATTTTACACATATTGCATACAGTTAAATAGTATATCAGACCTTTCTGTTAAATTTTTCATACCATAGTTGAGAATCAAAGTTTGGTTAAAAATAGCCTGAGACCTAACAACTGCTTGGTGAATGGAAAAAAAAAAAGTTTTTGCCTATACATGTCTTTTTTTTCTTCTTCTTCTTCTTCTTCTTTAACTTAGTCCTGGTGTCCATTAAAATATGACCCCCCCCCCTATTTTTTTCCTCCATTTGTTTCCTTGTACTTTTTTTTTTTTAAAGAAAAAAAGTTTATTGGTTTGTTGGCTTAATATCGCGGTTTCTCTTTTTTTAAGGTTACACCCGAAACCCAAGCAGTTTGTCACCACGGGGCTACACTTCAGCATCGACCCCTCAGCAGTCAGGTTATGGATCCAATGGGGGCATGAGTTACGGAGCAGTACCCATGAGTAGTCTGGGTGTTTCAGGGTCACCTGGCTTTAACAGTGCTTCACCAAACAGCTCTCCTTATGCTAGTGAGGTTTAGTTCCTTTCAGTTTTACTCAGATCCTTTGCACCTTTTTTCCTGGCTTTTTAAATTATCCTTCTGTTGAAAATACAGAATGAATTTTGACAATCAAATAAGTATTTTGTCTTTTTTTTCAGTCATGCCATCTAGCCCCACTGTACCTGGCTCCAGTTCTTCATCCTCCCTTTTGCCTTTCACATCTTTCCCATCCTCGAACAAACAAAAAAGTGCCTTTGCTCCTGTCCTGAGACCACAAGGTTCGCCATCACCTGTTTGCCAAACATCAGGAGGCTCCAGCTTTAGAGGTACTACAGATCTTCTTTCTAACTTTACCAAAAAAAAAAGTTTTTGTTCAAGCTTCTGTAAACCCTTAGTGGCAGGGCAAGAAAGTTTTTTTCATAAAGTGGTAATACTTTATTTTAGGGTCTCTTAACTAGTTGCTTATTAGCATGCATATTACTAGAGTATTAGCCATTTATTAGTAGTAATTAGAGCCTTATTCTACTTGACCTTATTCTACATCCCTAATCCTACCCAATACCTAAACTTAACAAATACCTTACTAACTAGTAATAAGCAGCAAATTAGGAATTTATTGAGGGAAAAGTCGTAGTTAATAGCGAATGTGTTCTCTATTCTAAAGTGTTACCCATAATGTTTTTTTTTTTTTTTTTTTAAATTGCTAATCATAACTTATTAACTTATTTGTTTTAAACTTTCCAAAATGTTCAGGCATTATTTCTGGATACTGTGCTTGTTAAAGGAATAGCTAACCCAAAATTTAAAAAAATTACTCACCCTCAGAGTTTGTTTCTTTATAGAACAGATTTTGAGAAATTTAGCATTACATCACTTGCTCACCAGTGGATCCTCTGCAGTGAATGGGTGCCGTCAGAATGAGAGTCTAAACAGCTGATAAAAACATCACAATAATCCACACAAATCCAGTCCAGAAATGAATTTCTCCATTAATGTTGCTTCTGGCCAAAATTACATCTATAATCCATAAAACTGCTTCCAGTGGAATCCATCCCAACATTAAAATCCACCAATTTTAGAAGCTTTTTCACTGGAGAATGCAATATTATGGATAGAGGGCTTGAATTTTTGTCCGAAGCAACGTTAAAAACATAATATTCATAGTGATGAACTTGTTTCTTACAAACACATAGCTTTTCACTTCATAAGACATTTACTGATGGACTGGAGTCATGTGGATTGCTTGTGGATTATTGTGATGTTTTTATCAGCTGTTTGGACTCTCATTCTGAAGGCACCCATTCACTGCAGAGGATCCATTGATAAGCAAGTGATGTAATGTTAAAGTGATGAAAGTTTTGCAAAATCTGTACTAATGAATAAGACAAAAAAATTCACTTACATCTTGGATAGCCTGATGGTCAGTAAATTTTCAGCAAACTGTTTCTTTAAATGTCATATGTAAATATAACATTTTGTCTGTGTGTCGACAGTAACTCATAATTAATTTCTTGCTTTGGCGGTATAGGCATAGTGTAGTAACTGTTTATTGAATTATCTATCTGATATAGCTATATGTTACTGTTATTCAGTATAACCTCTTTTTTCTTTTTTCATTTGCAGCAATGACAGGCCTTGTGGTTCCCCCAATGTAGAGGATGAGTCTTTTCCAGTCAAGCTCTACAGTTAGTGGCTAGAACTGGACTGACATCAATGTCGTCTCTTACAAGCAACACTGAGAGAATAAGATACAGTTGTCTAATCTTCTGATGAAGACCCATCAAGAGTATTAGAAACCACAACATCTTCATAAAACATGTCCACTCTATGCACACCGTTTGCCTCTGATTGTGACGAGGTTGCCAAAGGGATGGTGTTATTTAAAGGTTCTTCCAGCCACAAAATGCCAAAAGAGGAATACTTTTATTAGAAAACACGAGACTTGGGACTGTTACACATTTCTGGCCATATGTTCTCAGCAGACATATTGGTCAATAGACTTTCACCGCAGTAGATGCCAGTAAAAGGGATGTCAATTGTGTCAAAACTGAGATTTTGTTTTTTTTAACTATATGCTGATAGATCTACATCCCTAAACTGAAATTGTGTTTTTGAAAGCATATATCAGGCTTTTCGTTTAGAGAAACAGAAAATGTCTATTTAGGTTTAGGTTTATGAACTGATTACCTCATATATTGACTTATTTAATGACAGAAACTATATAAGTTATATTTTTAGGTTAAGTACTAATATAAGGAACCGTAATTGTATTTGCTATTGTTATTGTTGTCTAATTGTATTTGTTTTTCTGTAAACATTTTATATGTTGTCATTTTGTTATTCATATTAAAATAGTGACTGTAGATTTTTACATGTAAAAGAGTTTTGTTGTTAAATATACAGGCAATATTTTATTCTTTTCCAGCTTTATTAAGAACGTGTTTGTTAGAAAGTATATACTTTGTCAACATTAAGTCAAGAGGGCAAGAACATGAAGGATTAAGTAGTTTTACGTATTCTGTTCAAGGAACCATCACTAAAGTAATCACCACCACTCTCAGATTATTTTAGATCGGACACTCTTTGCAGATTATGCATTTGTAGCAATAGATCAGATCTTGTTATTTATGAACATGTTTTCATATTAGGAGCACTTCAAAATATTTCCAGGATGCACTAAAACTTTTTTCCTCTTCCACATGGCCATCAATTCCCATCTTTTTCTTCCTTTCAGTAAACATTAGAGCTTGTTTTTCAGTTTTTCAGTTTTTATGTTATTTCAAACAAACCAAAGACAGGGCTGTAGTTAGAGGAATAGTTCACCCAAAAATGAAAATTTGTTGAAAATTTACTTCCCCTCAGGCCTTGTGTAGATGAGTTTGTTTCTTCATTGGAACAGATTTTGGGAAATTTAGCATTTCCTCACTTGCTCACCAATGGATCCTCTGCAGTGATTGGGTGCCGTCAGAATGAGAATCCAAACAGCTGATAAAAATCCACAAGTATTCACAGTAATCCACAAGTAATTCATACGAAGTGTAAAGCTTTGTTTGTAATAAATAAACAAATCCATCATTAAAGTGTTTTTAAAACCATTACTAGAACCAGGAGAGAAATGTGCACAGACACTGTTAACAAGTAAAAACAGCTCTAAACAAATATGTGGGTGGATTTTGGTTTGAGAAGACAAGTGATGGACTTTTTCACTAAAGGAAGCATTACAATGGATTATGGAGTGATATTTTGGACAGAAGTGACGGTTTAAAGTTCAAATGTCTTGATGAATTTGTTATAAACATGCAATGGTTGCGTCATGTTAACTGATGGACTGGAGCATTGACAAACAGGATCAGTAAATTAAATTCTATTTTGACCGGAAAATTAATGTTATACATGAAAACAACATCTGTTTATAACACAATGCACAAATCAAAGCATGTACTGTATATATGCAGGTATGACTTAATATATTCTGCCTAAATGTGTATACAGCACACAGACAAACAGTTTCTCAGTATTGATGAAAATGGTCACCAGATTTGAAATGAAGAATGTATACCTGTAATGCTTTTTGTTCATTCTGATTAACAGTAAGTTAGAAGAGGAATTTAAATAAATACAGACCTAATATTCTGCCTGTCCTCTATGTATAATCTCAATAATTAGCTCTGAGACCAGTACTTTGACATGGCCAACAACCTGCATAAATACTCATGTAAAATGTGTATGTTTGGATGCAATTAATAAGTTCTGCTGAGATACCTACTGAGCTGCTGAATTTTTTGACAAAAGGAGTTAAATGGGGTTAAAGGTTTGGGCCATGGATTTGGAGGATAAAGTCTTTTTTTTTTTTTAATTAAAGGCCGTTTGCCACACTTTTGTCGAATCCTTTATTGAGGTACATTATAACTCTTCCAGATTCACACCTCCTCTCTGGGTCCCCTGGGCATCAATGGCAGATGGAATACACAGAGTCCCTTGTGTGTTTCTCAAAACAAAAACAGAATGTTTCTCTCACACACATGCATTCAATACATTTTGGCCACACGTCCACTTTCACATAAATCTGTAGTGCATGTGCTTCGTTGCTTGTTTTTGTTAGAATATAGAATATGCTCACATGCTTCCAAACCACTGTCTCAGAGAACAATCATTTATTATAAAACTGCCACCATTTTGACTTTATTTTTTAATTGCTAATACCCAATATATTTTATTGAATAACTGGGTCATTATGATTAAATATCATTAGAGAATGGTGTGGAATCTAAAAGTATGATATAGGATTTAAAAATTGCAGTTAATTTTTCTCAGAAATTATCTCAATTTTCTCATCCACCTATATTTTTTGTCATTTACCATATAGGTAGTGAATATGGGGAAAACAGGAAAAGGAGGTATTGTATCCTTCACAGAAACAAACAAACAAGCTAAAAGTCAAATATCTGAAATATGAGAGTTCATGCACTGGGGGAGATGAATTAGGGTGAACTGACACAACTGAAGTCTTAATTATGCTGAGACGGTTTCTGGTTGAATAACAAATTAAACTCATACCCAGTGGCAGCAGATGGATACCACACAATGCCCAGCAATAGAGGGAAAATCCACTGGCCAATTGTCTTGGAGTCTGTTGGGCTATCAATCACCCACAGCTCTAAAGCAGCATTCAGTCTATGGCAGTGATGTAAAAGTATGCCTGCTGTCATATAATATCATTACCTATATGTTTAACTCCATTCACAGATGAGAACTGTGTGAGGGAGACAAAAGAGAAAGTGACTGTTGCTCTCACATTTGGGTGGTTGGGTTCAATAGTCACATTTGCGATGACATGACAAGAAAAAGGAGGATGAGGTGACGTTATTAAGAAGAAAATGATAGTAGTATAAGTAACTCACAATTCTGCTGTTGATTTAGGTGGGCACTAAACATCTCTCTATAAGTGCATTATTGGTTTACTATTAATATTATATCTTCTGGACATTCAAGGCTCAGTCTTAAACAGGGAATCTGTCACTTATGTTTTCCACACTTTTTAGAATATATGTTTAATGTATTACTGAAACTGCATGGATACAGTGATTCTTGATGATTCCATCGAGTAAAACATTTCTGCAAAAAATTCAAACAAACAAAAATCTGATAAATGCATGTGTGATTTAATATGCAAGGGCATATATGATGATTATTCATTAATTAATAGAGGTTGCGGATGTTCTCTCTCATGCATTAATTACACCCTCATTAGCATATCAATTAGATGAATCAGAGATCATGTAATTAAAACCCAAGTAGGAGCACCTGCTGCCTCTGTTTATGTTTGTGTGTGCATATGTTTGTGTATGTGATAGCATGCCTTTGGTTGAGCATACACTTGTCAATCAATTGCCTCTTTATTTATTTATTTTTGCCTCTGATGGAATCTTTCATATTTAGATATTTTAGAATATGGTTCTAAACTAACTCAATTCCTTCAATATTTCTAATTTTCTTTATATGAACATTCTATTATAACATTCTATAAAGCAATACAATAAAAATAATGAATTAAATTAAATTAAAATAATTTGTGATTTACAAGGTATGCACCATAGCTTCGCAAAAGAACACATCTTAACTTGTGTTCTTGAGTTTAGCCCACAACATAGGATAAAATCTGTTTAGCACATGATCAGCAGTCCTCTTGAATTCTTGCTCAAGCTACTTATCACTTTTAGTATGGGTCCATCTGCTGGTCACAAGATGTTCCAGCAACGCAATTCTGATGATTGTTTGTGACTTTCACATTGCAGGTACAGTACATAATAATACATAATGTAAGTGTATTTTCTAATGTAACAACTGTACCCTGTATTACTGTATCATTTTTAATTCAGTACCAAGTGATTTGAAACAAGCTAACTGTTAAAAGTACTGGTTAGTGTTGGTTAGTTCTTTTACCAAGCTGAAATTGTTAGTCTGTAAAACAGTACTGTAAATAGCATTAGCATCACATAATGAACAGTACACCAAACCACATAGTGCCACATATTTGGTAATGTTTGTGTAGTTGCACGAACAAATGCCATTTCAGCCTACCCAAGCGGGTAGGGCCATCTGCCTATATAAGTCAGCGTTGAATGCCATTTTCATCAGAATCGTCCGAAGCAGGAAGAGCTGAGAGTGTAATAACCTGTGCTCTAAATGGAGTGGAGAGCACCTTAGGCATGTAGCCGTGCCTTGGCTTGAGGAAGAATTTGCAGTCTTTAGGCCCAAAATTAAGGCAGGAAGTGCTCATCGAGAGCATCTGCAGTTCACCCACTTACTTGAAGGACGGCAAAGCCGACAGGAGGGGGTCTTAAGCGAAACGGGCTGAAATTTGGGTGACCAATTTTGAGTGAGGACCATAGTTAGTTCCCAGGTTGGGAAGCTCTGTTGAGAAAATTATTGAGCAATGAAATTGTCTTCTGAGGCAAAGAGGTTGACCTCTGACTTCTCAAAGACATCCCATATCATTTCAATTGTTATCGGGTAGAGCCAGGGCTTGGAAGGTTGAACTTCCTTGGCTTTCCATCCCAGGGCCGTGAGTGGGCAGAGATGTGCAGAGATGGCCACTTCAAGAGGGGGAGTTTCTTGTACCCTGTTTGCTCAGTGCTGTCAATAGAGATGAAGAATGGTGAAGGCAGAAGTGTGGACATGAGCCGAGTAAGGGGCACGCCACGACTTGGTGAGTTTTTCATGAACTTCCGGAAAGAATGGTGCAGGTCTCTGGCCAGGTCAAGACCATTAGTAAACACTGAATTAGGTTAAAGGGGTGGTTTATTGCGATCTCATTTTTTGTAACATTACTTGTAATGTTACTGTTTGAGCATAAACAATATCTGCAAAGTTACAATGCTGAAAGTTCGATGCAAACGGAGATATCGTCTTTTAAAATGATGGCAGTTTAATGCCTACTAAAACGGCTCGTAGGGACTACAATGAGCTACTTCCCGGGTCCGTTACGTCACAAACCCAGATAAACCCCGCCCCCGGGAACATGCAGCAAAGGGGCAGAGGCCATGCTGCGCTGCTTTAGAGAAGAGGAAGAGAAAACTAGGGGTGCACGCAAAAAATGTATTCATATATGAATCACGATTCTGGCTTCTAACTATTTTAATGGATTCACAAGTTTGAAAATCAATGTTCTAAAGCAGCGGTTCTTAATACTGTTCCTCGCATCTCCCTGCTCTGCACATGCTCTGCATCTTTCTCACTCTTTCAGATTGTCAGGCCGTCAAACTGTTCCAATTATACACTTATTTTCACATAGCAATGAGAAGCGTTATACATGGACACGCATGCGGTTGCTGTGCTGTGTTAAAGCTTTAATCAGCATACAACCGTATATTAAAAACTAACAGTAGCACTTACAAATAACAGTGTATTTCAAAGTATGAACCAACAACAAAAAAACATACCATTAAGAGCCGTGCTTGCACAGGTTGTGCACGATCCTCTTCACTAATATCATCTGCGTCTCAGTCGGTCTCAAATTGATAAGCAATATATAGACGACCGGAGCACATGCTGCTGAGGTGAGGGGCGGGAAGTTTAGATGCGCACTAGAGGCAGTTTAGCGAATCACACTGGACCAGCTAACCAATCTGAGCCCATCACGTATTTCTGAGGGAGGGGCTTCATAAAACCAGGAAATAATCGGGGAGTTTATCAGAGAAGGGACAGAGCGGTGTAGAATAAAGGTAAATTACGTGAAAAATAATGAGTTTTTAAAAAAACGAAGCATGAACACGTTTGACTGCACCCCATTAAACACAATCAAGCCTAGAAAAAAAAAAAAAAAAAGTCAACCACCCCTTTAAAAATGAGAACACAAAAGAATGTTGTTAGTCTTAAAATGTTGAATTACAATGCTGCTAATGAGAACTGATCTTAGAAAAATTGCGATCTGATCCAGATCTAGATCGTGATGACAGTCTGTCATGTCCTTCAGCCACAAAGTTCTTGCAGATGTAAAAGCAGAATGTTAAAATGTGAAATTACTGCACTGGTGAAGAAAGTAAACTTAGAACAAAATTGAGATCTGATCTAGATATTTATGATGATCCAACAAGTCCTTCAGCCATAGTACTCTTGCGGGCATCTGGAAACAGATTTCGGTGCTCTGACAATCTGCATAATAAACTGTGTTTGTTCTTCAGTCTTTGAGAGGAGTCTGTTGTACTCTTGGATAAGCACAACGCCTCTTTCTGACTGGTTATTGGTCACCGTCGGGCTTTTTTCAATCTCCTCAGCTGTGATATAAGTTGTGATTTTTGCCCAGGTACCAGGATCTTCATTTAGGAAGTTCTGACAGAAATCAAGAATAATGAAGTTGTGAGTGTTCTTTTTCCCGATACTTAGGTCTACATTCACTCTCTTCTCTAGCTACTTGTGCATTTCAGTCTCCATTGCAGCAAACATTGCCTTTTTTTCCTCCACTGTAACATCTGGATCAGACAGGGCCAGTGCAACCACTTTCTCACTGAGATTCCAGAGTTGGTTCACAGGCTTTTTCAGGGCACCCTTTGCTGCTCTGTCATCTGCTGCAGCCATCGACTTCAGGAGGTCCAGATCATTTTTGGGTGCAGTGATT
>JAFVLL020040633.1:0-12500 GCA_021397915.2 Tor tambroides
ACACTCACACAGATGCGCACACACACACGCACACACACACAAACACATACAAACACACACACACTCACTCACTCACTCACTCACTCACTCACACACACACAAACACAGACACACACACTCACACACACAGATGCACACAGACACACAGACACACACTCACACACACACTCACAGACACAGACACTCACACAGACACACTCACTCTCTCACTCACTCACACACACACACACACACACAGATGCACACAGACACACACACACACACACTCACAGACAGACACAGACACACTCACTCTCTCACTCACTCACACACACAGACACACACACACACACACTCACACATACATACATACACACATGCGTGTTTCTCTGCCGCTGTCACGTGATTGACGTCACGGCTCACTGTGTGTGTGTGTGTGTGTGTGTGTGTGTGTGTGTGCGTGTGTTCTCAGGTTGATCGGCGGCTCGGATAACAAGCTGATCTACAGACACTACGCCACGCTGTACTTCGTGTTCTGTGTGGATTCGTCCGAGAGCGAGCTGGGCATTCTGGATCTGATCCAGGTCACTTTAATCATTCAGCGCTTTATACGCAACAGATCCAGTCAAAGCAGCTGCGCAGCGATAAAGTAACACAATCATGGATGCAAACGTCATTAAATATGAGACTAACCCAAATTCTGCTGTCAGTATTCGGTTCAGTTCATTAAGCTTTTATGAAACAAATTCAGTTTCAGCTGTGTCTTCTGCAGAAGAGAATAGAGTGATAATTCAGATCGATTCAGGCTTTGAAACCCAGCAAGAATCCCTACACTAATTTTGGCCTAAAAAGCTCTTAAATCAGAGTAGAAAGTCTTAAACTTATAAAGTCATGGCATTAAATGTTGCATGCATCACAAAAATACAATGTTCTTTTTTCCAATAAAAATGATCTAAAAATCATCAAATCAAGATGCATCTAGCTTAAACTCAGTGTGTGTAGTTTTCTGAAAAACTGAACAACCTTAAGTTTATGCTTAAAACCAGAACAAATATCTGTCAATAGGGAATGAAAACTTGTTTCTCTTTGAATTAGGTTGAGTTTTCTGAACCCATCGTTCTTGTTTTAATCATAAACTCACTTCAGTTTATCAGAAAACAAGACTTCATATCTTGTCTCATTTTGCTTCTCCGGTAAATCTATCTTGATTTAAGAATCTGTAGACATTTGCACTGGAGAAAAGACAAAACACTGAAGAAAAAAGACATCACTTTTTTTGCCATTTGATTAGAATATACAGTAAATAGCCATAAGCTATTTTTATTTAGTCATTTTTTTGTAAAATGAATAATGCAGTAGTGGAGATCTGTAGATCTGTGCTTTTTTTTAAAAACTTTAAAGCGATTCTGATACATTTAGAGGCGTATTGTTTTCTGTTCAGACTAAAGCATCTGTCTCTGCTCTCTGCAGGTGTTTGTGGAGACGCTGGATAAATGCTTCGAGAACGTCTGTGAGCTGGACCTGATCTTCCACATGGATAAGGTGAGGCGCGCTTCACAAACGAGCGCTAGCACTAGCACTAGCGGCGGGACGCTGAGCCGTCTGTGTGTCCGCAGGTGCACAACATCCTAGCGGAGATGGTGATGGGCGGCATGGTGCTGGAGACCAACATGAGCGAGATCATCACGCAGGTGGAGGCGCAGGGCAAGATGGAGAAGTCTGAGGTGAGAGCGGCTCCGCCCGCTGCATGCGCATGTCCCAGAATGCCCTTCTGTTCTGAGCGTCTGCTGCTGCTGCTCTGAAGATCAGATCGGTGTGGGATTCCTCGCTTCTGCCGGGAAACACAAAGCCCAGCGCGCTGCATCGTGAGCGTTTGAAGCAGGCTCCGTTTGATCACCTCCGTCCGCACACACACACTGAGAGGAGCAGCTTCTCACCACAGATCGATTCAGAGCAGCTTCACAGAGACAGACAGCAAACAACACAATCAGTGATCAAACGTCATCAAACACCAGACAGCTCTGCAGAACACAGTAGAGTCATAATTCAGATCAATAACAGAGCCTAAAGCCGCCAAGCATATTCAATTCAGATACAGAGCAGGAGACAATACACTAAAAAAATGATTCTCTTACTCAGTGTTTTTGTCTTGTTTTCTAGTATAAATATCTAAACATTCTTGAATCAAGATGCATTTACTGTACAAGTAAAATGACTTAAGATATTAAGTCTTGTTTAAAAAAAATAATAAATTTTGTTAGTTTTTTCTTAAAACAAGCAAAAATATCTGCTAATGGGGCAAGAAAAATAATCTTAATTCAGAGACTAAACAAGATTTTTTTTTCTTGCCCCATTGACAGATATTTCTGACTGTTTTAAGCAAAAACTCACAAAATTTATACATTTTTTTTTTCTTTATTAGAAAACAAGACTTAATATCATTTTACGTGTACAGTAAATGCATCTTGATTCAAGAATGTTTAGATATTTATACTAGAAAACAAGACAAAAACACTGAGTAAGAGAATCATTTTTTGCAGTGTGGAGTCATTATTTTAGTTTTGTTCTTATCTGATAGTGTCAGTGCTGTTAAATCAATAATATTTAATATGAATATTAAGTGTCTCTTAAACCCAAACTAGTCAAGCCAAAGGCAACATGTTGTTTTCTGTCAGAATGATTCTAAATCTTTTATAACGCTGCGTTTATTCTGATGTTGAATTGCTTTAGAGTGAATCTCAGAGGAACACCGTCATGTTTCGCCTCAAACTCAAAGATAATGCATATATATGCACACACATTGGACATAATTTAAATTTCTCTACTCGCCTCAAAAAAGCCAAAAATAAAAATATATATAAAAAAAACAAACAGATTTTTTGCATTGTGACTTGCATTGCATTGACATTAATTCTCATGATTGTAATGCAGTAATCAAAATCATCCTGACAGTCATTTTCTTATTAAAATCTGCATCAAAAATCTGTGCAATTTGAATATAAAATTATTTAAATGAATAAAAATTATAAGTCCAATTAATTAAAACAATTAATTATAACTGTAATGAATTAAGCTCAGTCGAAGGAACAGTAGCATGACACACACCCTGCTTCGAGACTGTAAACGCTGAGGTTTCTGCAGAATGAGAGCGTTTAAGCAGAGTCACAATGCAAAGAGCCGTAACGCTGAAGTGTTTGTGTTCAGAGTCGATGTGAGAGTCTGATTCATCTCAGACCCCCGCACACCAGCGCCGCCGAGAGACAGTCCTGCCACAAAACACGGCATCTAACACTGTACATTGCACAGAAGGCAACAAAATACTGTTAATATTCTAATTTGTTGTTGAATAACAGTTGGCTTTAATAAAAACTTGCCTTCATGACAGATTTATTCAAACATACGTGAAATAATATGTAATATGTGACCACAAAACCAGTCATAAGGGTCAATTTTTTTGAAATTGAGATGTATGCATCATCTGAAAGCTGAGTAAATAATCTTTTCATTGATGTCTGGTTTGTTAGGATAGGACAATATTTGAAAATCTGGAATCTGAGGGTGCAAAAAAATCTAAATATTGAGAAAATCTCCTTTAAAGTTGTTCAAATGAAGTTCTTAGCAATGCATATTACTAATCAAAAATGAAGTTTTGATATATTTACGGTAGGAAATTTACTAAATATCTTCATGGAACATGATCTTAATATCCTAATGATTTTTGTCATAAAAGAAAAATGTATAATTTTGAGCCATACAATGTATTGTTGGCTATTGCTACAAATATACCTGTGCTGCTGAAGACTGCTTTTGTGCTGCAGGGTCACAGATGTGCATATATTTATCAGAATGCTCCTCTCTAGAGTTATTTTTCTGGCTGGCTGGATCTCTCTGCTTGCGTGCGGTGGTTCTGGATGAAGTGTGTTGATCTTGAGCTGCTGTAACTGTCTCTCTTCACTCTCTCCTGACTGTCTCCAGCTCTGTGCGTTTCTCTCTTTCTGCAGACCTTTATCTTTCAGTGTCCCAGACAGGACAGGTAGACACAGGTACTGCTGAGCCCCACACACACCCCCTGAGGACCGACAGACGCTCACACGGACCAGATCTCCTGATCCATCAGACCCACAACACAGCAGCATATTCAGAAAGACATCAGATGATGTTTCATACACTACCAGTCAAACCATTTTAGACAGTAAGATTTTTAATGTTTTTTAAAGAAGTCTCTTCTGTTCACCAAGCCTGCATTTATTTGATCCAAAGTAACAGTAAAATTTTGAAATATTTTTACTATTTAAAATAGCCGTTTTCTATTTGAATATAATTTATTTCTGTGATGCGCAGCTGTATTTTCAGCATCATTACTCCAGTCTTCAGTGTCACATGATCTTCAGAAATCATTCTAATATCCATTTTTTTAAAATTATTATTATTATCAATGTTGAAAACTGTACTTTGTTTTAGCTGTACTTTGGATCAAATAAATGCAGGCTTGATGAGCAGAAGAGACTTCTTTTAAAAACATTAAAATCTTACTGTTCAGAATCGTTTGACTGGTAGTGTATGTAAAGCATGTTAAACCCATGTGTGAAGTGTTCCTGCGATGTTCGGCAGAGCGTGTGTCCGGTGTGAGCCTGCCGGTCCTCAGGATCACAGCTTAGATTAGAACAGATCTGTGTGAACATCATGCAGATCCTCTAGAGATGAGAGTAGATCTGTAGCACACACACACTCACACGCACACACACACTCACACTCTCACACACGCACACACACACACACACACACACTCACACACACACACACACACACTCCCCACACTCACAGTTTTTATTTTGTTTTGTACACACACGCACACGCACACACTCACACCGCACTCTCCTCACACACTCCACCGCGCATCTCCACACGCACACACACACACACACACACACACACACACACACACACACACACGCACACACACACACACACTCACACACTCTCACACACACGCACACACGCCCACGCGCGCACACACACACTCACCCACACCACTGCGCACACACACACACACACTCACACACACATACACACACTCACACACTTTGCCCTCCTACGCACACTCTCACTCACACTCACACGCACACACACTCTTCCACATGTGTGAGTGTTTTTCACAGGCTGTAGATCTGTCATGAAATGCTGTGTGCAATAAACATGTCACTAAAAGAGTCATTTTTATTTAAAGAGCAGCAGACAAAACAGAATGATCTCAATGCGAATCCCGTCGTGCATAACCATGATAACCCCAGGGTACAGCGAACATTACGACGCCATTGACTGCAGTAATTACCCAGCCACCCCTGGGCGCCCACGCATTACTGCACACCTTCCACAAGACGCATCCTTCAACCCAGCTTTAGGAAGTGACCTCCTGCTCCACTTTGCTGAGAGCACGAATTGTGCTCAGAACATTTCTTGACATTCTACACTCACGCTTGCTCACACAGACACACAACTAACAAACTTACTCAGTAGTAAACAGTCCCAGATGAACATGTTAATGCTCTTTCATACTTCAGTTGAGTTCTCAGTTATATCTCATTACAGTATCAACTTTGTCTCAGATGTTTCTCTAAAACAGAAATAGAAACAAGTAACAGAAATAAGTAACACGACCCAAATGAGTCACTAATCCTCGTTAATAAAGACCAAATATGATCAAACTCAGATCATTTGATATGAAATATTTGAGTTTATTTTGAGATCTAGGACCGTTCTGAGAAACTTGAGCTTTCATCCTTTTAACCCTCTGAGTGTTGTTTGCATGAAGTCATAAATTACTTTTTATTTAAATGAAATGAATGTACTATTTTTTTAATTAATAAATTCTTTTTATATATATATTGTATTTTAGGGGATTTGTAATTTGCTAAATTGGTTATGTAACCACCCAGAACACCCTGGAAACTCCTTAGCAACATCTTAGCAACAACTCAGAACACCTTAACTCCTAGAACACTCAAGGAACCGCATAGCAACACCCTAGCAACCACCCAGAACACCAAAAAAAAAAACTTAAACTACAACAATTACAAAAAGGACAAAAACACAAAAGCAAATCACTAAAATCTGAACTAAAATGAAAAAATAAAAATAAAAGCTAATTTAAAAATTGAATAAATACTAAAGTATTATATATTTTTTTAAATTTCTCCTTTTTGAAGTTTGACAGAAATCATCTACTGTATAGAAAAGAGATGCATGAAGATGCTTCAAAATGTGTCGAATGTTTCACGGAAAAAAACAGCACACAGGCTGGGAATGACAAAACAAGCAATGACGGAATCCAGAACGGACGGAAACTCTGAAATCTGTTAGTTTCTGTGGGCAGATCTTGACATCATTCACAGCTCAGCGTGCAGCGGATGTATTATCTGTCCTGTCAGAGCGAGAATGGAGGTGCCTGCACTTTGTTGTGGAATGAAACACCTCCATCCCTCCGTCAATCTCACATTACTCACAGACGCTCAACAAGAGCCGCATTCAGAGAACATCAAACTCAGACCTCTTTATAAACACAATCAGATCAGATCTTTCCTGTCAGCCCATATTTGTCTAGTTTCCTTGATGAGTCCTCACAGATCATCAGTGACTAACACTCATGAAACTGCATGACATCAGCTGAAGAGTCAGAAAGTCATCTTGAAGTTTTGCTTCTCCTTGGATACAGGGTTTTGATTGACAGCTACTCCCTCCTTGGCATCTGACCTACATCTCAAGATGGAAAAATGTCTGTTCCTCGTTTTAGACTTTTTTTTAGAAGAGCAAAAGCAGGAGCTCGGTGTAGAAGGTTTGAGATGTGCCAATGAGAAAAAAGGTGCTACGAATGTCCTAAAACTGTCTAAACAAGCACCCAGAGCACCTTAGAAACTACATAACATAACATTCTAGCAACAAACATCTTCAGAACACTAATAGAAACTCTTTTTAGAACTGTTTTCTAGAGCACTTGAACTCTTAACTCCTGGCTTCATTTGTCGCCTGTGTAAACGTCAGAGTTCAAAGCCACGTGAACTCTGGGACCGGCGGGGTCAAAGGTCACGCTCCGAGGGCAGCAGAAATCAGAGACGTTTAACAGCTCAATCAGACAGTTTGACTCCATGCTTAACCCTTGAGTGAGATTACAAACTTCTTTTCATGGTACTACAATATACTTCAGAAATACCATGGTACACTGTCAAAAAGAAAAAAAATGATAATGATACAATATAAATATTGTCCAAAAAAATCATGATGTTACTACTTGGTACTTTAATTTGGTGAGAGATAAACATGAATCATAATAATAATAATAATAATAATATAATAATATAATAATATATATATATATATATATATACAGTATACACACACACACACACACACACACACACACACACACACACACACACACACACTCACATAAACACACACACACACACACACACACACACACACACACACACACTCACAAATCCACTATTTATCTTCTAATCCACTATTTATTTATTAACTTCAATAACATGAGCCTTTTTTTTTATCACGCATTAGGTGAGAAGACACACGGTTTGAGGAATTGTTTATATCTGGAGCAGGATGAGTTAAGCAGTTTAACTGTGTTTCTTTCTTTAGCACTAACTCTTCCACATGTGTGAGTGTTTTTCACAGGCTGTAGATCTGTCATAAATGCTGTGCAATAAACATGTCACTAAAAGAGTCATTTTCATTTAAAGGGCAACGACCAAAACACAATGATCTCAATGCGAATCCCGTCGTGCATAACCATGATAACCCCAGGGTACAGCGAACATTACATTTGCCCTTCATGACTGCAGTAATTACCCAGCCACCCCTGGGGCGCCACGCATTTACTGCCACAAACACACAGAGACGCATCTTCAACCCAGCTTTAGAGTGACACTCACAAAACACACTTTACTGAGAGCACGGAGTGTGCTCAAGACATTCACACTCACCGCTTGCTCACAGACACACAACTAACAAACTTACTCAGTAGTAAACAGTCCCAGATGAACATGTTAATGCTCTTTCATACTTCAGTTGAGTTCTCAGTTATATCTCATTACAGTATCAACTTTGTCTCAGATGTTTCTCCTAAAACTAGAAATAGAAACAAGTAACAGAAATAAGTAACACAGGCCCAAATGAGTCACTAATCCTCATTCAATAAGACAAATATGAATCAGCTCAGATCATTTGATATGAAATATTTGAGTTTATTTTGAGATCTCGGACCAGTTTCTGAGAAGCTGAAACTTTCATCTACTTTTAACCCTCTGATGTTGTTTGCATGGCAGTCATAAATTACTTTTTTTATTTAAATGAAATGAATGTACTATTTTTTTAGTATAATAATTCTTTTTTTATATATATATTGTATTTTTAGGGGATTTTATGGTACTAAATTACGTTTATGTAATAGTTATGATCCATTTAGCACTTTTTGAGTACAGACATGAAAATAAAATTTCTTAAACTGTGGGAAATTCTACTAGACTTAAGTTTTAAAGAAAACACTTGGCAAAAAAAGTTTAAAAAGTGAAATGAAAAAAGTTTCAGAGGTTTAAGTTTATTGTTGTGAAAAATGCACTAGATACTATTTAAAATATTTATATGAAATATATATTTTTCCAAAACGTGTTTTACTCTAGAACTTCAAGAAAATCGAAGCCATGAACTTAAACAAGTTCCGAATTTGAAGTTGATTTCACAAAACATGAGATTTTGTTTGGGCGCAGTACCAAAAGTTTCCACTAGATGAAATTAGCTTCCAATTCATTTCCAGTGCAATCAATCAACAACACAAGTGTGACTATTTTTTTTCAGGATGATTTAACCCTTTCGAATCCTCTCCATGTTTTTTTGTGTTCACACTGCAAGCGCCAAAACTTTTACCAAGTTTCGTACCATTCTGATGAAAACAAAATGTAAAATTTTCCGGTCAAAAACGATCGATCAACACCGGAGGGATAATGTCACTGCAGAACCATTGGAGACATTAATGAGATCTCACCGGTACAGTGTGTCCTGTGTTTGCCAGTCTGTGGTCTTTATATTTCCCTCGTTCAGTGTTGACAGAGAGCATTCTGGGAAGGCTTTAATGGCCACATGACTTGATGAATGTGTGTTTCGACGACCCTGCGTCTCCAGGAAGAATGACTCCATACATCACAGTAATTGAGCCCATTGAGACTCTGACTGCTGACGATTAAACGCTAAAAGCCCCACAAACGAGCCACTTCTGGGAAACACAGACACTGTTTAGTTACTGCTGAGGATCAATTAGCTGCCGCTAATGAAATAATCAGACACAACCGGGTCTTAACCAGCACAAAAACTCACTCATGTATACGGGTAGTTGTACAAAACAGCATATAAATAACATGCATAATAATTTTTTCAAAGTTGGGTCTGACTGTAAAACACAACAGCTGGATTTATCCTTCTGGTCTTCAAGGTTTCAGTTTCTCTGTTAAAATATAAATAACAGTGCTCTGTATCGGGTCTATATGAAGTCAGTGTTACGTCCGAATGTGTCAAAACAGTCAAAACATCTTTAAAACTACATAGAAACACCCTAACAACCAGTCAAAACATCTTTGCAACCACATAGCAACACCCAAGCAACTAGTCAAAACATCTTTGCAACCATATAGAAACACCCTAACAACCAGTCAAAACATCTTTGCAACCACATAGCAACACCCAAGCAACTAGTCAAAACATCTTTAAAACTACATAGAAACACCCTAACAACCAGTCAAAACATCTTTGTAACCACATAGCAACACCCAAGCAACTAGTCAAAACATCTTTAAAACTACATAGAAACACCTTAACAACCAGACAAAACATCTTTGCAACCTCATAGAAACACCCTAACAACCAGTCAAAACATCTTTGCAACCACATAGCAACACCCTAGCAACTAGTCAAAACATATTTGAAACCACATAGCAACACCTTAACAGCCAGTCAAAACATCTTTGCAACCACATAGCAACACCCTAGCAACTAGTCAAAACATCTTTGCAACCACATAGAAACACCCTAACAACCAGACAAAACATCTTTGCAACCACATAGCAACACCCTAGCAACCAGTCAAAATATTGCTGCAACCACCAGAACACCCTAGCAACCACATTGCAATACCCTAACAACCAGTCAAAACATCTTTGCAACCACATAGCAACACCCTAGCAACTAGTCAAAACATCTTTGAAACCACATAGCAACACCCTAGCAACTAGTCAAAACATATTTGAAACCACATAGCAACACCCTAACAGCCAGTCAAAACATCTTTGCAACCACATAGAAACACCCTAACAACCAGTCAAAACATCTTTGCAACCACATAGCAACACCCTAACAACTAGTCAATACATCTTTGAAACCACATAGCAACACCCTAACAGCCAGTCAAAACATCTTTGCAACCACATAGAAACACCCTAACAACCAGTCAAAACATCTTTGCAACCACATAGAAACACCCTAACAACCAGTCAAAACATCTTTGCAACCACATAGCAACACCCTAACAACTAGTCAAAACATCTTTGCAACCACATAGAAACACCCTAACAACCAGTCAAAACATCTTTGCAACCACATAGAAACATCCTAACAACCAGACAAAACATCTTTGCAACTACATAGCAACACCCTAGCAATCACCAAACCACCTAGTAACCAGTCAAAATATTGCTGCAACCACCAGAACACCCTAGCAACCACATTGCAATACCCTAACAACCAGTCAAAACATCTTTGAAACCACATAGCAACACCCTAACAGCCAGTCAAAACATCTTTGCAACCACATAGAAACATCCTAACAACCAGACAAAACATCTTTGCAACTACATAGCAACACCCTAGCAACCACCAAACCACCTAGCAACCAGTCAAAATATTGTTGCAACCACCAGAACACCCTAGCAACCACATTGCAATACCCTAACAACCAGTCAAAACATCTTTGCAGCCACCAGCACCAAAAACTCATACTCAGCATATGGGCAGTTGTGCATAACTGTAGTGTGTAATTACCACGCATAAGATTTTTTTCAACAAACTAGAGTTTGGATCTGAATGTAAAATGTAACAGTATATGAGTTTTATGTTTCTGGTGCTTCCCAGTCTCAGTTTCTGTGTTAAAACATAAATATTCACCCCCTGCTGGACAATAATAACCCATCTGTGTTCAGTGTGGGTCTGTATGAAGCCAGCGTCACGTCCAGGTCAGCGGTAGTGAATGCGTGCTGAATGAACACCCTGTTCACCAGACTTCCCTCTGAACAAACGTTTACACAAGACCACGTGAGGATTTATGAAGGCCTATTTATTATTTATTTTCTTTAAGGAAGGAAAGAAAAGAAACACGACACCTCTTCCAGACTGATTAACCTTAAAACTGCAGGTTAACAGCTTAATGAGCAATCAAATGTGTATTTGAGCATGGGGAGAGAACTGGAAATGGACACATAGGGCGAGATTATTTCCTCGGTTTGTCATTTCATATAGCATACAGGAGTTTAGACGCTTGTTATAACTCTAGTGTGCATCATAAAACAAATACAGTGTGTTATTGAGTCGCTTTCCTCTGTGCTCAGATATGGATGTTAAACATGGTCAGGTTGAAAAATCACAAAATGAAATTTCTTTAATATCTCGGTTGTTTCTCATAGACAGCAATGAAATTGAATGGAGAAACAGAGTCTCTCTATCTTTCTCACACACACACACACACACACACACTCACACTCTCTCTATGTAAATATAGCAGCGGATAAGCAGTCAAATGTGTTGGTCTGCGTTCTGCTCTCTGGCCTTATAAGGACTCTTGGTGATGTGAAGCCCCGGAGATCTGATCTACAAAAGCAAATGGAAAACAGTCGCTAATCCTGAACTAACCAGGAGAACAGAGACTTGAGCTCAGAACTAGCCCCGCTGAGCAAACATCTAACTCTAATTAATAAATGTTTGTAAACCTGTGCAACCAGTCATAACACCATTGCAACCACCAAAACACTCAAGCAACCACATAGCAACACCCTAGCAACCATGTAGCAATGCCCTAACAACCACCAGAACACTCAAGCAACCACATAGCAACACCCTAGCAACCATGTAGCAATGCCCTAGCAACCACCAGAGCACTCAAGCTACCACATAGCAACACCATAGCAACCAGTCAAAATACCTTTGCAACCATCAGGACACTCAAGCAACCACACGGCAACACCCTAGCAACCACGTAGCAACACCCTAGCAATCACATAGCAATGCTATAGAAATCAGTTAAACACCTTTGCAACCACCTGTACACCCTAGCAACAAGTCAAAACGCCTTTGCAATCACATAGCAACATTTACAAACACATAGCAATGCCCTAGCAACAAGTCAGTGCAACATCCAGAACAACCTAGAAACCACCTACCAATGGTCCAGCATACAATTAGAACTCCTT